>JAAGNO010027631.1:32282-44895 GCA_033439905.1 Ceryle rudis
ATTCACTACAATTGCAGCACCTGCTCCACAGTAAGTGCTTAGTGAAAACCAGGACAGGTTAGAAAACAATCTGTGGCTGGGTCTGATCACCTCTATGTTGTGAGTAGTCTGTGCTAACACCTCGAATGCTGTATGTAATAAGCACTAAATACTTCTAAGCTGCTGCAGAGTGAAACTCTGTGTTAATATACTCTTATTTTAGTTTCCCCACAAGCAAGTTAATTCTGTCGCTTGTTTCGGTGACTTTTCCCTATTTAAAACTTAAAGAAATTCTACTACACGTGACACCACAAAAGCAGCTAGCTATGAGGAAATAGGAACCACTAACCTCAAAGTTTCAAGTGTATATCCTGTGAAGGAGACATTTTGTTCCAGCTTTCTCTGCTCTTGACTCAAGTGCCATCTTCCTGCCCAAGCCACTTATACCAATCCTGACATATTTTTGTTTCACAGACTGATTATAAAAGGGGTGTACTGACTAATATGAGACTACACAGCCCCAAACAACACGTAATTCAACTATATTAGAGAAACGAATTTTCCAGTGCTATAGTTTAAGCTCATTAATATTACAACCCATCAGAAATATATAAAGGAATTTATTCTTTCCCTCTTACAGGTCTTCTTCTGTGACCTTAGTCTCCTTAGTTTTCAAGTCAAACAGCACTGTGTTTTGCTCTTTCCCCCAAAAACATGTTCCTTTGACCTCTGACCACTCCCATTCCCTCTACAGATTTCTCTCCAACTTTCAGTGCACATCTTTCACTATCTGCGCATATGCTTGTACACTACCTAATGCTTTACAATTGAAGAACAGAGTTAAAAGTATTAGAGAACTCGTTTTGAGGCAATATTGCCATATATATATATTTTAGCTTAGCATGTCCAAGTCTGGCAACGGCAAGATGTCAACTCCTCTGTCTTATAATTCCCAGATGATCTTTTTGCACAGCACTGCTACCTAATTAGTGGTATTTGCACGGGTTTAAGCATCTAATTTAGATGTTTGATCTGTGAAAGTTCAGTTCCTGATTTTAGTCCTTTGCATGATCCCCAATTCACATGCCTAAAGTGACCTGGATTAAACAATAGATTCCATTTCTCATCACTTGACATAAAACGTAAAAATTTATCTTGTTATCTTTTTCAGTGAAATATTACCACTGTATTCAATATTCAATAATATTCAATATTCAAGTATTACACACAATGATTTCTGAAAAGAAGATACGACTTTCAGAGAGGGTCTACTCTGGCAGAAATACGAGGTATGCAATAACAGTTGTGAGGTTCCTTCATCTACCCATGGACAATAGCAGCAAAAATGTAATTAACAGGGAGGTGAAGGTGAAGGGCCTCATAAGGAGAAGGCTTCTGAACAAAAGGCAAAAGTGGGCTTTTTGTTCTAAATACTTTGCAGGTCAGAGGCCACATGATGAAACAATAGGGGCATTCAACCTTCGCCTTGATACGTGGTTTACACTTTGTCTGTTTTACTACTAGACCAAGAAGCTGTCAATCTGCTATTCCAGATTGATGTTCTTATTATCAACTATGTGCTATTTAAGCTAAATTTGAAAAGAAAAAAAAATTAAACAATCATGACAATTAGCAGCATCCAAAACTTAACTGCCCCAGACTCACAGAGATTTCCAAATTCTACCACAGTGACTAGATCCTATGCCACGTTTGGGTTGAGACATCCCAAATTGGATCGGGGCAGAGAAATCTGAACTAGCCTATTGAATTTCATTATCAGTCAGCTGGTAATAGAGAATACCTGAAAAAGGATCTGAAATAAGCTGTAAATACAAAATTTACTGGAAACGAGATTGGAAAATTGGACAATATTTACATTAGCATTTCATATCTCACAACAACTACTCTTGAAATGGATATGAAGTCTAAGAAACCGTTAAATGATAAGCCTTAAAGAATCTGTTGTCACAATACTTTACTATAGAGACTAAGGGAAAAATAGTGAATCAAAACTGCTCTTCTACAAGTACTGGATTATATCTACACTTGATGATTATATTCAAACTTTGAAGCCCATGTCAGGAATGCCCAAAATACATTGTTTAATCATCACTGGTAAGAACTAGTTTAGAATTTACTGAGCCAAGGTCAAAGTCAGTGTGAAGGAACACAAGTGAATTGTCACTGACGCAAAGGAGTTGAGTGTATGTTGCTCACATTTACTTATACATGTGATCTCTACGATCTTGACAGATGACTGTTGCACACAAATCTCCATTTCTAAAAGGTTTTAGAATGGTATTCCTTACAGTAAAAGAAAAAAGGACAAAGAAAGGTAGATGCTGAAGTAGCCCTCCTACTAGATACATAGAAAAGAAACCTTCATAAAAATCTAAGGCACTTTTAAGGAGCCTTGCCCTCTCTTAGAACGTTTCTATTGTCTCGCTTCTCCTTGGTCACCTCCTGTCACAGAACCTGAAGGAATAATGACGTCTTTGGCTCTCCCATGGCAACAACCATGGCCAGGGACTTTAAAAATTTAGAGAAAATAGCAGCCATGCCTGCGTACAGACACACAGCTACACGGGTATATAAGTATATCCAATTTAAATAAACACAAGAATTTTTGCTTCCTTCAAAAATTAAGCAATGTTTCATGCTTACCAAGTTCAGAAGGAGACACCTTCTCAGTGCATGGTACTTACCTTGCACTTCGGGAAGTGGTTTGGGGGGCAGGGGTACTAGGTTTTCAGGAGCGTGTTTTCCAGAGTATACTTCCCTCTCTTCCTAGTCACCTAATTATTTCAGTAATTAGTTTTGTAACTTCCACCGTATATGAAGAACCTTTTCCGTCTGCCATCCTTATTTTCAGAACAGCATCATGTGCAAATTACATAAGCTCCAAGCACAGTCTACAATCATACCTGAGGGCACTTTCATCTTCTAAAGCAGGCTTAAAAATGAAATTCAGATTTTTCCTATTTTAATATTCTGTTCACTGACACTGATTAATTTATTTGCTTTGAAGACTCCACAAAGGCCACTTGTAATTGAGGAGTGTAGTAAATATCTCTGTAATTCTGAGATTATAGCCTTTTCTGAGGTTATAGTTATTTCATGGTAACACCCTTCCAGATTCCCTGTAAAGGTGTTATTAAAAATGTTAGCTGATGCATACTAACTGCATCTGTAAGATACATTGCCTGGAAGTACAGGCAAAAAGTCCGTAACTTCAAACATATTATCATTTCTACTCTGTACAGTATTTGTATTTCAATATATTCTAGACATAAATGGACTTTATGCATAAATAACAAAATCTGGCTTGTATTTGGCGCAGATATTGTCTTCTTATTATTTCCATCTACTTGTAACAGAAATGTGATAATTTTCTTTTGTTCTGAAAGGACTACCTGATGCTATCAGTGTTTACTTTAACAGAATGTTCCATAAATCATTCATAATAAAGCCGAAGAAATTACAGAAACTTGAAATATAAAATGCAAGTTTAGCAACAGTGTGTATTGAATGTTAAGATATCAGTCAAGTACATCTTCATACCAACTCATAGTAAATAAGTGAAGGAAATGGATTCTTTTCTGGTACAGATGAACTGTGGATCAATATTATACCAGCCACTCCAGACTTTTAACACATTTTTTCCCCCATCTACTCTATCTATGTTTCACTGAATCAGCCTCTAAAGAAGAAATGTCAAATTAAGACCTAGTGAGGAAAAGAAATAAATTTGTGTACTGTTTACATAGAAATATATTCACCTGGATATCGCAGGACGTTATGACATAAAGTAATGCTGGTGAATGCGAGCAACAAAGAACTTCCAGCAGGCACCAGAGAAACTCATAAAGTCATCTTAGACAAGGACCATAAAAAATATAGTTAAACGGTCTTAGCGATACAGGATAAGTGACAAAAAGAGAAATGGAAATAATGATTGCAAGAGTATAGTATTGTCAGTGTGTGCAGTGCAGAGGAATTTTCAGGGAGATAGCAGAAATGCCGTGGTGATAACATTAGAGGTCATTAAGACCTTCCTTGATACTGCATGCATTTTTGAAATGTCATATGCAAACTTAGGAGAGGTGCATGGGAGTTCATTCTTTATTTTACATATCTCATCTTTAAATATCTCAAGCAATATTTAAGTAAAACTTTGTTAACGATGACAGTAAAATGCTCCTCTGCCTGTATAATTAAAGGTATATTTCCCGTTTCATTACACCCCTGAAGCTGTTGGCTCCAGATTCAGTGTGCTCATTTTGGTCTCATCAGGCAAGACACCTTAAAACATTCTTAGGTTTCAATTTACGTGTAGGAGGCTAACTAGCTAAAAGTTAGAAGGAGAAGACTTAAAATATTAGTTCATTTAGAAGACCCCCCTGATACCCTTTAAAATAACATCCAACCTATTTAACTTTTTTTTTTTTTTAATTAGATTTCCCTAAGCATATTAATAAAAACTACAGACAAACACCACAGGTTCTCTTTCTGCACCGTGGTGCTGTTTTCACCTATTCCTGATTGCTATCTATAAAATCTCAAAGTACAAACTCAGGCTTTAGTAAACAGATTTTGCTCCCCCATATTTATTGCTTTATAAATGCAGAAAAGAAACAAAAATAGTTAACAAAGATGACAAAACTATAATAAAGTATAATTCACTAGAGATAAGATGCCCTCCTCAACTTCCAATAAGTATTAGTTTTACATTTAAAAGAGCTAAGGTTAGTTAAATATTTGACACAAACACATTTTAAATCCTTAAAATCAAGATTATTGAAATCATAGGTTCCATCTCGGTGTTAAGATCATGGTACATGTATCAGCAATGACTTCATTTCTTTCCAATGATCTCTCTCGTTGAATATCTGCTAAAGATTGCAAAGCCTCCGCCTACAGATCTATTGCCACTTCCTACCAAACCTGAATTACTGTTGAAGCAACACCGAAAGACACTACTTTTTGATACCGTTGCATGAGTAAGGCCATTACTAAGGCTGATGCCATTTCTAGAGGTTCCTTTGGTATTCAGGATTTTTATTGATCCTCGCTTACAAAATTCAGGATGTGAAACCTTCCTTCTGAACACAGTTGAGCTTAACACAGCCAAGTTTTAATAATTTTACAGTCATCTTACTATAGCTTTAACTATATTATGAGTAATTGAAAACAGTCAATAATACTGGGAAGGCAAACTACTCCCACAGCAACTACTCATCCAGCTGTTTGCTAGGTTAAGAAAATAAAGCTTTAGAGAAGTCACAGACCTCTGTTTAAAACAATCATTTTTATTCATGCTGAAAATCAATAAAGTTTACTAGAAATTACTTAATCCTGATTCACAAACTATTCACTGTAAATCTGAAACAGGTATACTCTATCCTACATAAAATACTAAAGTTTAAAAATCAGCTTTAAGTGTAATTATTCCATCATCAAATACCAAATTTCTGGATTCCGGACCTTGTTGCTAACATCCAGACTAGCAGACCATGAAGCTAAACGGAATTTCAGAGCTGACAGACGCTGGATTGTTCTCAGCCCACTGAAACTGCAGAAACACCTGTACTTACCATTGTTCCACACTTATAAATCACTCATACGAAAGGAGAGTCGGATTCTTTGTAAGTGTATCGGCACAAGCAGCCAAACTCATTCATATCCTTCAGACATTTCCTACTGCCTTTTGGTTTTTTTAAGCATTGTTTGAGTTTGGAAAGAAATTGGGCCCTGTGGATATTCATTTTGTCTACATTTTTTCCCAGAATTTATTTGCTTTTAATTTTATCTCATTCACATTACCAGTATTTAAATGGGGGGCATTTCATTCCACTGTCTCCAAAGCTGCTAAAATCTGACAGTCCTCCTACCTCATCTAAGAAAAGTCAGGACCCACTAGATGAATTCTGACTAGACATTTACTGAGTCCAAATAAAAGGTCAGTTCTTCAGCTCCAAACCAGTCTAGCCACAGATAAGTAGTAAAGTGATTTATTTTTTTTTATTTAACACTGTCCTCACTATCCAGATTCATTACACAGTAACAAAGTTGCAGGATTTTTAGAAGAAAAGATCTGTTTGTTTGTTTGTTTGTTTGTGAACTAGAAGAAAATACTGCTTTGACGACACAGTAGATCAAACTTTGCCCAGGCTTCCATCCGGTGCAAGTTTTTGACTGAGACATTGCGCACAGCATGCCTGTATCTCCCACCTCTGCTTCTGAATCTTCATTAATTCAAAAACCACTGCTCAGCTTCCCTTCATCTTCCTACATTTCTGATATTTCAAAGCGGTTTGGTCTTAGCCAAATGTAATCCTTCAGCTCTGATGAACCAGCCAGCAGAAAGCCCCATCCCACCCCTGCTCTGTGACTAAGAGATCCTGAATCACTGCTGGGAGGGCTGACAGCAGCCAGCAGCCACACCAGAAAGCATCAACCGCTGCACTGGAAGAGTGAGCTGCCTAATAAAAATAACATTTGTTTTCTTTCTCTTGTGACAGCTGCCAGCATACAAATCTAAGTATTTTACACTTCTGTTTTCAACTAAATTAAGTCAGAAAGGTGCCTTATACACCATGGGAACTGTAAAACAAATCCAGACAAACAGCAGTAGAAGCTAGTCTTTCAAGAGGGACAATACAAAGGGACAAAAATAATAATAATAATAATAATAATAAAAAAAAATTAAAAAGCATGCTGTAACAATGAAGTCTCTAGAGGAGCTCTCTACCCTGGTTACATGTCAAATTGTAGACTCCGTAACCTCTGAACTGCAAAATACTGCATTTTTTTTCTTAGTTTTCATGGTTTTAGGTGGCAATCCATTATAAAATTGATCACATTTATATGATCACATATATATGAAAAATGCATATTTTGTGGGTGACAATCACAGAACGTTAAGGATTGGAAGGGACCTCCAAAGATCATCAAGTCCACTTGCCTCCACACACACACCCCTGCCCAGAGCAGGACCAAAACAAGGGCTGATCACTCAGAAATGCATCTTGAAAGGCTCCAGAGCAGGAGACTCCACAACCTCTCTGGGGAGCCCGTTCCAGTGCTCCCTGACCCTCACAGTAAAGAAGTTCTTCTTCCTGTTGAGGTGGAACTTCCTGTGCTTGAGCTTGACTTCATTACCCCCATCCTATCACAAGGCACAATTGGAAAGAGGTTGTCCCTGCCTTCTTCACACCCAGCCCTCATGTATTTATAGACATTAGATCCCCTCTCAGTCTTCTCCGCTCCAGACCAAAAACCTTCAAGTCTCTCAGCCTACTACAAAGGTAGTACACAAGTCTCACTAGAGTTTTAGGATAAATTATTTGACTCCAACTACTGTACATCTCTGTGACATTGACTCAGCTTTATTCATATGACCTTAAATTCTACCATCCTTTAAGAAAGAAATGCATCTAGCTACTTCCAGCTCAGCAATAAATTTCAAGCCATATTACAAACTATTAGGAGTTACAGTAACCTTAAAAACAGCAAGGTAAATATTTCAGAAGGATTCCTGAAGTGCATGACTGCTTCCTCACCTGAAATGCAACCTGTCAGTCAGCGAACAAGGGAAGAGTAAACCGTGAAAGCTTTTCAGAAGCTAGAAATCCATTTATAGAAGTTGCTCAGGATGCTCATGCCTCACCACCCATGTAACAAACATGTGACCCTACTGTTAGCACGCTGCTGCTCGGATTATTCCCTGCTGCCTCACACCTCACAACAGTCATCTGCATTGCAGTAAAATGAATGCAAACAATCGTTATGGTCTGATCTGCTACACCTATTTAGTACAAGACTAAATGGCTATGGAAAGCATTGAAGTCTTGGAGAAGGATGTACTATGTACATCTCAAGCAGTCAAGGGGATCTGTGCACCTAATTACAACATCTATTATCAAAACACAAGCATGATTCAACCCCTAAGCATCATGAGTGACCTGGAGAAGCTTCTAAGAAAGCA
Organism: Ceryle rudis; assembly: GCA_033439905.1. NCBI lineage: Eukaryota > Metazoa > Chordata > Aves > Coraciiformes > Cerylidae > Ceryle > Ceryle rudis. The sequence continues at coordinate 40,249 of JAAGNO010027631.1, forward strand.
TATCTTGTGTGCCTACAAATGAATGCATAGGCTAAGCTGAAAATTAATAGAACAAGAAAAGCTATGTGTGCTTTGCTTGTATAATGTGTACAAAGATTACAGTTGTGTATCGTGTTATCAATGCATTTTTTTTGTCCATGTATAAACAGGTATCTCCTACCTATGGTGACACTTTTAATCTTTACTCTCAAGTTGGGTGGCCAACTAAACAACATGGAGTTTTCATTAAAATAACACCTCTCCTCCTACTGTGATCCATCTACAGCTTAAACCTTGGTTCCCATGTGGTCACCCTCTCTGAAGCGAAGCTAACACAGCTTTGTATCAAAGGCAGACTGCCTGTCTCTGGAAAATATGTGTGCCTGATAAAGGTGCAAAGGGGCCATCATAATTTTAGGTATCGAACGCTGGAGTCTAATCTTCAGTGCCACTTTGTTCAGAGGAGACAGGCGAGAACCTCTATATGGACTGTACCAGGAACCTGGTGCAATGAACTCAAGTCCAGAACCTCATTTAATTTCTGAAGTCTGTCAGAATGAATTCTCTTCCCTTTCTCCTCTAATGATATTATTTCAGGGCACAGTTTTACTTTTATTTGATTTTTCATTTCTCAGAAATGTATTCCCCAATCAGAAAAAGTAAAACACCTCAGCAAAGCAGCACTGCAAGGCACCTGGGCCAGCCTAAGACCTCGGGTTTCCTATAAAATTTATCAGTACCTGACCATAAATCTCCCAACAGACAAGTTCCTACCCTGAGGAACTGGGAGCCTAAAATACTTCAACCCTTGCTTGAAATTATGAATTACTAAGGGGAATGCAGGTAACAGTTGTTTAAATTCTGGTTAACTTTTGCGTAATCTCAGAATTGCTTTGGAATGTCAAAAAAATTTAGAGTGGGCCATCGACTCTTATCCAATTACAGGGTCTTTGCAGATTTCAGCCCAGTCATTTTGAGGGTAGAAAGGAAAGAAAACTAATAAAATTTTGGCTTCTGTTCAGCATTCACCAGATCTACCATGAAAACAAAAGCCAGTTAAGTTAGTTAATCATTGATGAAGTAGAAGTTCCTCTTTGGAGGCAGGAGGTTGGTGAGGTAAGAGGCAAGCAAAAGGTCAGATGTACCTGTGTTTCTGCCTGCTGATGGAAGAAAGCACATAATGGGATCACAGCAAAAAAAGGCAGCTACAGACAAGGATTTCTGCTGCTTGTGCTGCCCAGAGGAAGGAGGGCCTGCTCTGGAATGACAGACTTTAAGAGGAAGTCTGAAGAGATGGAATAAGAAAAAGGATCAAGTCATTTGTTTAAAATGAGTTTCAGCAGGGTTCCAGGCAGCAGCAGAAATGATGTCACGACTTTTTCCATCATCAGACTATAAATCAGTGCCTGCCAGGCTACCAGCTAAAAATACATCTCAAAGGGATACTACCAACACGTAACTAGGAGATCTCCAAGAGAAAGACAATATCTGGCATATAGGTAATGGCTCTGTTGTAAAAGATGGGCTACTTACACATACACTCCTGACCCAGAGCTTTGCAGGGGTTTTATTCAGCTGGGAAGAGATGGATTTTAATCTTTACTTCCATGTCCTGGTTGCTGGAATGGGGTTCTGTTGAATTGCCTAGGAAATCCTCTTTGCAGAGAAAACTTTAGCTCTAACCAAGGAGTGATCGGATTTAGGGGCAGATGAGAGAAACCCTTCCAGGAAGAGCAGCCTGCCAGAGAGGTAGGTAAGAGGCAACTCTCTCCTATATGGAGAAAACATTTTTCATAAGAGTGAAAGGGAAATAGCATGATAATAACAACAAGGAGCCTCACCTGGTGGTCCTCACTCTCGATAGAAGGAAAATGGCTTTCACAAGCCACAGAAAGTCATGTAACAAACCCTCAGAAAAACCTGCTGAGCCTGTTTGAACCAGAATTATCCATTAGCTTGAACATTTCTTTATTTTAACTCCCATGCCAAAACAGATCTAGGAGCTGTCACCATATGCTGATAGTATTCATTTATTTATGCATTACTTCTTCCTTCTACTGACACAGATGCCACTGCAGTTTGGAGAACTCAAAGAGTTTTTGCTTGCTTTCTTTTCCTGACATTATCTTACACTGCTAGTCCAGACCTCGTCAGCCTGGGGTGTGGATACTTCTCTTATTACAACATGCTCTGTAATGACAAAAAGCCAGAATCTGAATTTCACTTACAGATTTTTTCATGTATCCAGAATAAATTCATGTTGTTAAGTATGTTCTTGCACCATAAAAGCAAATTACTAAAGAGAAGCACGCTGCGATGTTTAATAAGAGGCTTTAAACCCCTCCTGCCCCGTTTCTACCACAGATGTATATTGTATCTGGGCTCACATTTTTGAGAAGTAGCATCAGCCAATACATTCATATCTTAAAAGAGGGCGTTGGCTAGACAGAGGGAGATAATACAGCAATAAAAATGTTTTTAAGCGTCAGCCTCCTCTATAAGGCCTCGGTAAAACCTGATCCTGAATACTGTGTACAACCCTCATCTCCCAGGGTTTAATTTAATTTGGAACAGATACAGAGATGGATTTCTAAGAGCTAAGATGATCAAGGAAGCAGAGAGTGGATTTCAGTAGAGAAAACTAAAAGAAGGCTATTTCTTACACCCAGAAGCAGGAGGGATGAGAGTGGATATTAAATTAATACATCAAAATGTAAACAGAAGGGAGAGAAAAGAGACAATTCAAACTTTGAGACAATGTTGACACAAAAACAAATGGTTATAAAATGACCATGAATAAATATCAACTAGAGGTGAGAAGAAGGTTTCTAAATGGTAAAGGAGCAGAGCTTTGGAAGGCTCTTTCAGTGAGAACACAGAGGGAAAACACCTTAATTAAGTGTAAAATAGAGCTCCGTAGATATATCTAGTAGTAGCAGCAAGTTAGATTAAATGACACAGTTCCTTCTCCCTTTTTTCCAGGATAGAATCTAAGAACATTTGTAGATATTTGCTCATAAAGTATACAAGAATTAAGGTAAATTTTCAATGTATACAACTCTTTCAGACCTATGAGGGTAGCAATTCACATTGCCTTTGAAAGAAACAATGCAAACTGCAAAATCTAAACAATTACTATTATTTAAGGATTCCCAGACTAAAGCCCAGATTTATTCCCAGCTTAATACAATGGGTGGGATTTCTGAGGGACTGTAGCGTTTTATCCTCTGGAGTTAATTTTTTTGTACTATCATCTAAAGACGTGGGTAAACTACGCAAACTGAAATGATAAATGATTCCCATTTGATTCAACTTTGCAGGATGAACTTTCCAGAACTGAAATGTTTTCTCTTTTAATGGAGGGGGCTCTTTAGAGGTTGAGGGGGAAAAGAATATTTTTAAAAGGCACAGAATCCAGTTGTCCACGCAGTTAACCTTTATTTCAAAAGGTGAGCAAAAGACATTCCTTCTGGTAAAAAGGAGACCCAACAGTATCAAAATGTATGACCCGCTATCTGTGAACAGCTGGAAATTTCACCTTCCAATCTCCTGGTATCAAAGCATCCTACAATGCTGAGTATGGACCTGATTGCTCCCTTTGACATCTCTCTAAACCACTGAACATTTTGCTATTACCTGGCTGTCCTGAGGGTAGTGCAATATATGGCTACATCAGTACTAGCAAATCAAGCAGTGCCAGGACCCAGCACCGGAGCCAGAGGACCAAAAGTATTAAAATTGCAGTTTCCAAACCTGTAGCAGAGTTGAAAGTGCCGAAGGAGAGCTCTGCCCTAGAGCTCGCCTGACCAGTGCTGCTCAGCCAGGGCCAAAAGCTGCGAGGGACCATTTATCAGTTTTACAGGTAATTCTCATGCCCAGCTCTGTACCCTTTTCAGTTTATGAGCAGGGACACTACCAGAAAATCAAAAGAATTTTAGCATGACTGAAGGGAGATTTACTATTCACCTCTTAGCCAAACCTTTTGGATGAACACATTTTAAAGATTCTTATACCATTGGCTGTCCAGAGAATGAGGCTGAAACAAGTTAACAACAGCAGTTTCCAGCAGAATAAGTAAATATGTATAGGATGCACTTTCACAAGAGAGGGAGTCAACACAGGAGCTAAGCATAAAATTCCTCCAATGCTATTTCCTTCTATGGAGATGTGTACTTTCTTGTTTCCATTAATTATTTTCTCAGTGAGTTTTTAATCGTTCCTACTGAAATATTTCAATAAAAGCTAAATTAAAAAGGGATTTGAGGGAGAGCTAGTAAGAACTGGAATGTTCACTGTCTCAGAGTACGGATTTAGTTGTTTTCTTGGCTGTCTTCTCACTCTTGCTGGTTATAGAAATTTTAAATGCCCACCCAGTAAACCATGTTACATTGTGAAATACCTGAGTACGGAAAATACAGTTTCACTCAAATAACACATGCCAGACAGCTGTCCAAACCAGCAGAACAGCCACCTCATCAGTTACTTGCAAAGGGATTATGAGTTTGAGAGTAAGAGTACGGTTCTGTGAATAAAGGCGTAAACAGGAAATAACCAAACCTAGACTCTCTTTCAGTCCCTGCCTGTGACTCACTCTGAGATTTCAAACAAGTCCCTTGACCTCTCCATCTTTCAGTTCCTTCATCTAGAAAGTAGAAATAACACATTCTT
>JAAGNO010027631.1:44995-68063 GCA_033439905.1 Ceryle rudis
TCTGAGATTTCAAACAAGTCCCTTGACCTCTCCATCTTTCAGTTCCTTCATCTAGAAAGTAGAAATAACACATTCTTCGTAAAGGATGTGGAAATGCCTGGGTAAGAAGCATGTTGGCACAGTCACCATACCAGTTACTGATGGAACAAAATGCTACTGGATCCTCCTAGTACTGCATCATATACATTCTTCCATGAACCATGAATAAAACCAAAGTTCACTAGCCAGTTTGAACAAGAAAATGGAAACAACACAGGAATTTGCATACAGCTTGTTTTCTTCCAACACACACAGTACGCTAATATAAACTGATAAATTTTCAGATGCAGTCATTAGTTTGTATGCCAAAACTTCCTCCTCCTCCCCGTGCCTTTCTCACCACGTGTTCTTTACAGCAGAATTGTAAAGTAGATAATATTTAGTGTACAAACACATGTAAATAAAACATCCTGCCCTATTAATACCTAGGATGCTTACCCTCCAGTGCTCTGCCGCTTCCAGGTTTAACCCTATGTATCAAATTGGGCAGAAACCGCTTTTTGATTAAAATGGATTAAAATAATCTGCCAAAGAAATAAAGACCTTTCAGAGATTTTGTTTAAAAAAATAAAAATTTGACATGAAAACTACAATAGAAACCAGCCAGTTTAGTACTGAAGACAGTTATGGGAAAGGAAATTCCAATCCCAGCATTACACCCCTCCCCTCCTTTCTTGTTAAGTTTGAGAAAGAATTTTAATTTGGGCCACAATGCTACAGATCAGTGCTTGGGCCATGAAGCAGCTGATACTTTGGAGGCTGGTTAGTCATCGGTTCAAGTAGAAATGCCAACCAGATTGTAATGCTTGTGTTAAACACAGTAAGCACTTGCAAATAAAAATAATTCTTAATTATTCAGTGCTTTCTGACAATAAAGTCTAACTTGCCTTTGAAAAACGCTTGCTCCTCTAACCAGTCAGTATGGCTGATCCTCACAGCGCAAAGGAGCAATGTTGTCAGCAACACCGACAACCACGTGCTTGTGAGAATATTTTCATATATGCACCTGATATTAAAGAGAAGAAATTATCCAGTTTCCAGCACCAGGACTACAGCTTCGTCTTCCTTGATGCCACAGCCTCACATAACTTATGGCTTCCTATTATGACTCCGTTTTCCTCGATCTGCCCTCCATTAGAAGAGGGGAAAAATATTTCTAGGTTTTTTTGGGCTGATATTTTCTGGAAAGAGGCAATTATTTAAATAATTTCAGCATGAAACAGTCAGTCTTTCACATTGAACTGGTTGCATTTATAAATATTTTTCTTTTTTTTATTGGTAAAAAAAATTATTTTGGATCATAAGAAACAAAACCAAAATGAAATGTAAACTCTGAGACTATTTCACTAGCAAAACTGGGTTTTTTTTCTTTTTGAACTCATGAAAAGTCATATTCCTTTTTTTCATTCTTTCAGAGACACCTAAAGTAATTTATTCATTCAGCTCTATGTCCCACATATTCATTATTTCCTTTAGAAGATCACATCTCTGTCTTTTACAGATGTTGAGGGATCTCTTCCATTTTCCCTTTTACCTTAGAAATGACTTATCCACAACCATGACTATCATACTTCTGCATACTGTTCAGAGATCTACCTTAATTCTGTAGACCTATCTTATGCAATTCTAAATATAATCTTTACCATCTGCTCTAATAACCAGCTTCATATCAAGCTTAACGTAACTATAAAAGATCCATCAACGTTTTTCTGCAAACCTTCATCACTACATTATCTCTCAACTGCCATGGGTACTGTCATTCTACTCTATCTTATGTTGGGTGTAAATAGAGCATCATCTTCAAAGCAAACCTTTTTAGTCCTTACATTGACATTATCGCTACATGTTGCAGCTTCTCTCTTCATAACATATTTGACTATGGAGAGGTAATCTTTCCATCTCGGAGCTCTCACAGAAGTTCAAATACTGCACAATTATGTGGGGTTTATCTTGTAGCTAGGTACTAATAATAGAGTCATATCACAGAATCATAGAATGCCGGGTTGGAAGGGACCTTAAGGATGATCTGGTCCAACCTTTTAAGGTAAACATTATACATATATATGTAGTTTAAATGAGGTGGCCCAGCACCCTGTCAAGTTGATTCTTAAAACTGTCCAGCGTAGGGGAATCCACCTCTTCCCCTGAGATTATTCCAATATCTAATTGTTCTCATGGTGAAAAATTTTCTTCTTGAGTGCAATCAAAATCTCCCCAGGAGTAACTTGTACCCATTACTGCTTGTCTTTTCCAGGTGAGTCCTTGTAAAAAGGGAGTCCCCACCTTCTTGGTAGCCACCTTTTATGTCCTGGTACATGGTAATATGGTCTCCCCTAAGCCTTATCTATCTTCTCAAGGCTGAAAAAGAACAGTTTTCTAGGCCTTTCTTCATATGGCAGGTCTTCCAGTCCTCTGATCATCCTCATGGCCCTTCTCTGGACCCTCTCCAGCCTGTCTGCATCTTTCTGGTGTAGCAGGGACCAAAACTGAATGCAGTACTCATGCTTGGTGATTGTTTCTCCTGATTTTGACATCTTTCTGAATCGCTTTCTCAGCTCGGCCATCTACTACATTGTACATCAGGTACTTTCTCTCTATGAGCTCTTCACAATTTAGTTCAACCCTCATAATTATCTCTTACTCAGTTTCAAGAAGCTAACTCCAATCAGTTTATTGGACAGCTTCCATTTTCAAACATCTTTTTTTTTTTTTTCCTATTATTCTTTTGCCTCTTAGGAAGATTTTACTGAATCATCCAAGAAACTCCTTCACTATTCTCCTCCAAATTGCTCCTAAAGTCTTTCCTTTGATGTATCACTAGGCTGTTGATGCACTAAACCCACAGTCCATCATACTGAATAACACTCATGTGTGGTGATTAATTTTAGCTTTACTTGGCATCCCTGGAATTCTGCAAAGATAATAAAACGACAAAGATAAGCTAGATCTATGTTCACAATAAATAAATCAACAAATACACACCCAACTCTGTATGCTTTTGTGTAACTCCAGTGGCAGAACATACAGGAGGCTAACAGGAGGCAGAAATAGTCTTTTGCTTTCAATTGCAAAATTGCATTCCAAATTTGACAGAAGACTATTGATAATTGCACATGCATACTTGGTTGTCTTCTTTTCCCAGCCTTGTAAAGCAAGACCGCAAGTCACCAGGCTATTGATGTTCAATTAACAGCACTCTCTAGGAGACTCCCCGGATGAAAGTGGTGTCACAACTGGTTTATCTCTCTTTAACACTGTGCATGTTCATGCTGCTAGAGAGTTGTCTTTGAGAAGAAAGTTAGTATTGGTATTAGTATTAGCACGCAGCAAATTCTAAAACTGTCCAACAAAGGTGGGTTTATCTTCCGTGTGCATCTTTTACAGCAGACAGCACTGGCCAAAAAAGGGACCACTATTTGGCACCAGCATGTGGACTTGACTAAGGTGAGGTGTCAATTTTGTAGTGCCTTCCTTTCCTGTGAGCAGTATATATTTCTTATTACTCCTTTTGAATCTATATCAGAGCTAACCTTCAGCAACCGAGGAATGGAGTCATCTATAAAGAAAAATATAAAACAACAGCTACAAAAACTGTTTCCCATTCATCTGAAAACATGTTGGCAGAAAACTGGCATTGCTCCAGCAGACAGGGCCTCCCAGAGGATTTGAGATAGTTGGCAAAATACTGTGGATCAGAGCTGCCAAAAAGTAAAATAACGGACAATAAGATCATAAAGGAATCAACAGAAATTGCAGAATTTATTAAGGTTAATCAATCTACATGAGAGCTGTGTGGATCACAGTGCTTACCTTCTGTGTAAGAAGGATAAAAAGAAAAAAGTAAACTGCTTTACCAACCTGTGTGGTAATATTGAGATGTAAAGCCAAAGTAATAGCCGACCAAAAAGAAAAAACATGTTGGTTTTTGGTGATGCAACAGATTACTTTAAAAAGATTATTATAGCACTATCTGATGAAGCCTACAGTATGGGCACCAAGGTTTATAAATGTATACCATCTGTAAGTTAGAACCATCAACACATTCTCTGTCATTTTCTGCCAACATTCTCCAGAAACATAGGAAATTCTTTCCATAGCTACTCATAAAAAAAAAAGACCAGCTGACAACAAAATCGGGAAAATAATGGTTTCTTTCCAGACAGTTAGTAAATCATCTGGTAGTGACACCACAATTTAAAAATAAATAAATAAATAGGTAAGAGACAAGAGACAGGGAAAAACAAAACACACACAAAAATATATATACCACACCCAAAAAAGTTAAATCCATTGGCAGAAACTTACTTTGAAAAAGCCCAGGAAAATTTCCCAGAAAAATATAAAGGCAGCAAACTTTTGCATCAGAAAATGCAAAAGCATACTCCTTCCAAATAATATGAATGCAAAAATCTTCCCTAAAGTCTTCACTGTTTCATTTCAGGAAACTTTCATGTTTTAGCTTTCTGATGCATACCTATTTTTTCAGACCTAACTTTGCAGCATACCTATTTTTTCATATCTAACTTTACAATATTCGTCTACCAGCTCAACCTTACCCTAATCAATGCAAATATTTAACCGACATCAAAATAGTAATAATATTCTTGAACTCAGAAGGCCAAAGGCAGTTCTTGTGGGATATCTGCAATGTATGCCTCAGAGGAGGAGGAAAGCAAAGCAATTTAAATAAATTAGAAGCCAAGGAGAAATGGAACGTTGTCACCATAGCAGAGGTTCCTTTACACTCTCCTAAGGTCTCACGTTATGGCTCCCTCCCACTTGTGCAAACTGTAACAGGTATCTGCACCTCCTTGGACATCATGTCCTCGCTGAAAGTCCACAAATCCCTTACAATAGGTACTGGGGCCTGTTTGCAGCTGGAGGGCGAAAACTGCATTTGTCATTCACAGGCAGCAACAAAAAGACTACCATGGGCCGTTCTCCAAGTAAAACAAATCTCCCCAGCCAGAATATTTCATTTCTGCTTTCCTACTCTGCAGGTAACATTAAAATATTCCTCAAGGAGAGGTGAGAAAAGGGAAGATATCTCCCACAGAGGAAGAGACAAAATCTCCTCAAACTGCAACAGATCGTTGGATGTCAGCTAGCTTTTCTTTTGTGATTGTGTGATGAGGTGTGCTGCAGTCCACAAGCATATCAATGTGAAGTTTCCCAGACACATGCCTCTGGGCAACACAGCAGGATCATCATTTAAATATGGACATCTAAAATGAAGCCTAGGACATATCCTCCCTCGAGGGCTCCTGCAGGGGAGCTACTCCTGCCAATAACAAATTAGTGACATGTAATGGCAGACAAGTAACTCTGAGTTCCACCATGTTTGTTCCAGCTTTCATTGTCTAGGTGCGGGCTCTTAACAGTCCACTCCAAAAAGCAAGGAGAATACAAACAGACTCTGATAAATAACTGGTAAAGAGAGGTCCTTACATTTCCAACTATCTCAAGCAAAGTGTGACCTTCGGGTGACTTCAGGTGCGTATGCAACTTGTAATCATCCATTCTGACAACATGGGCAAGGACTCTTTCATTGTCACTGCAAAATATTCAATTATTTTCCCCAAGTTATTTTACCAGAATTGGGGTCCATTTAACAGGTTTCCATGCCTAAAGTTTTGCTCACCTGCCTGAAACCAATATTATCGCAGATATTGACATTACATGTTATTATAAAGATAATAAACAACATTGTTAAATGATACCATGCAAAAGATATTAAAAGATATGCAATTTCCAACAACAATGCTCACTTCTGTTACTGGTACCAGAGCAGGAAGAATCACATAACTGCTAAAGAACAGGGACACCTTGGTGGGGGTATGGGAGAGATGTTTGTTTGCTTTGACTTATCCAAAGCTACATGTGAATTTTGATGACTGAAGATTTAACTGCCTGGATTCAACCGCCCCTGTTCACTTTCTGCATACATTTTACCCTAGAAAACATTGTTTAGCTTCCACAGAGTCATCCAGATGAACATAGCTTAATGCATAGCTCTAAGGTGGAGCTAAGTTGAGGAGGAAAGGGAAGAAAGAGAAGGAGGAAACAGAGAGAAGATAAGAGACCCCTTTGTTATCCCTCTCATTTCCTGAGCCACCCGTTTTGCAAAAAAAAAAAAAAAAAAAAAAAGGGAAAAAAAACCAAAACCAGAAACAAAAAAAAAATGAAAATGGCAAGTTGCAAAAACCCGTAGAGGAAACTGGGAAATAATCCAGAAAATGTCATTTCAGTAAAATGTGGCAGTTCACAACAGCAATAGACATGGAGGGGACAAGGTATCTTTTTTTTTAATTTCTTAAAAGCATGGTGAAGAGCCTGACCATCCCCAGCAAGCATAAAGAGAGCTCGTGTGAGGAAATCAGAGAACCCAAAAGTATTTGTCCAGGAGTTACAACATTGTAAAGGTATTATTAACTGTACCGCTCGGGAACAGCACCACTCAGCTTGGTGTCATCTATAAATTTGCTGAGGGTGCACTCAATCCCACTGTCTAGGTCATTGATGAAGATATTAAACAGTACTGGTCCCCGTACAGACTCCTGTGGGACACCACTTGTCACTGATCTCCATCTAGACACAGAGCCATTGACCACTGCCCTCTGGATGCAACCATTCAACCAGTTCTTTACCCACCAAACTGTGGCTTGGCCTTTGTTGTGCTGATCTGTCATGCTGCTTGCTGCAAAAGAAGTGCTAGAGATTATTCAACAAGCTGCACTCCTTTTAGATGAGCAACAGACTTTTATTTAGTCATTCATTCTGGTTATATGAGTTAACAGAACAAATCAAACTAGACTCTGGGATATATTCACATATATACTATCGCAGATAGTCCTTCTCTTTATCCCAAAGGAGTCTAAGCTAAGGTCTTCCTTTATTTAGATGGGTCTTCCAACAGCCTTTAAGGGGGAAAAAAAATGTTCTTAGTCCTCTCTATTTACTGAATAGTGTCCAAATGACTCAGTATCTGTATGATGACTCAGACAGCTGTAAGTTACGTCTCTGAGATCCTTTCCCTCTGCAAGAAAAGATCTGAGGCAATCAAGGAGCTGGCCACAATATCCCCTGTATTGCCTCTATAACATGGCAAGAGGCACCCTCTACCTTTTAAATCAATATGGATTGTTATTATACCACTAAATGTTTATACATGACTCCCCGTGGCCATCCACATTCACCAGTTAGATCAGATTTGTCTCAGAAGAAGCTCATACAAAGAACTGATCAGCTTCATTTGACTTGGCTCTAACAGGGGCACTTGAGAGTGAAAACTGCTGAAAACATAATCTATCAAAGCAAAAGATCAAGCTCTGGATTATAAACTCAGCAACATAATTGCAAAAGATAAGACCTAGTACAGGGCAGTCCTTGGGTTCAACTTGACGAATGCAATTCCTCCTCAGCCAGCCAGGAAACTCCCCATGAGGCAATCTAAATTGTCTCTACATCACCTACTCATATGCTGTCTTTCAAGTGCTACTACACATAGCTGAACTTAATTCATACCCTAAAAAATGCATATTCAAGATTTCCACTTTAACATTTAGAAGCTTTCCTTGCAAGACAGGCTCCTTTTCCCAGCAGCCCTCCATGGAAGAAAAACTAGACTACAGCTCCCTGAGCCTACGGACACCGAAACTGGCCTACTGGGGACAGCATCACCCTTTGCATGATCATAGTTCATTAGGCTGCCAATTTCTCCTTTTTCCCCTCCCTGTTCTTACGAGGAAGTTGACTAGATGGCTGACTAGTCAGAGAAGGTAATGTTCCTTGTAATAAAACTCCTTCTTAGCAACAGGAAAAAACTGCATAGAAGATACATGCTGCCAGTTGTTGTTATGCTCTTTTGGCTTCTTGCAGAAACCAAACATAACATAGTAATAATAGAGATTCTACCCTTAACAAGGATGTATAAGGCAGTGGTGTATACTCCGCTCTCAAATGTGTTGGCAGCATTGTCAGGATTCATCAGCTCAACCGAGTAGGTTGAAAATCTTGTTATAGAAATCAGGGAACCTTTATGAGATCTCTAGTTCCCTCCATTCCCACCAGTTGCTGGGTTAGAAAGCCAGGAGGTAGTCCCTGCCTGCAGGTAAGACGATGGCTGTTGGCTCTAGACAGAGATGCGTAGGCACAAATGCCAGACTTGGCATTCTTGCAGCTATAGCTGCTTCTATTGGTATAGAAAAGATGCTACTGCCTGTTCAGCTCTGCCTATTTCCATGTCTGTCTGAGGCTGGGGTGGACAAGGGTGAACAGCAACCCTCCAGAGGCTGACCAGCAGGGCCCATGACATGGTCCCACTCAGCCGAACAAGCTTTCCCAGGCTTTTCTTTAAGCCAGTGAAGCACAGATCAGGGAGGCAAAATCTCCTGGGCTCTGTTCTCAAAATTGTATTTGAATATTGCAACGTACAACCACCTCACTTCTTTCTTTTGGCTGTGACCCCATTTCTACTTGTTCCTCTTCTGTCAAGCTGTGAAGCCCATGTACTATAACACTCAGAAGAATCAGGCTGATAATCCTGCTTATCCTGACACAACTTCACCTGGGGTCATGACTTTTCTCTGGAAACTGTTGACAATCAGTAAATAAGGTCACTCATTGATCAGTGACAGCATAAGAGATCATTTAAGGGAGTACACTGCATCTCAGCACTGAAAATACAATGTTCAGGGTGTGGGGGAGAAGGCATCTAGATAAAGATTACTACACAGTGTGGACACTCAAATGGGATGACCCAGGCTTCTATTTTTACTTCTGGCACTCCTGGATTTTTCAGTGGTCATCCCTTCAACCTTAATTCTTTCTTTTTTATTGCCATTTTGGGGCAAATAATAGTAGAAAAACAACTACTGGCTGCGTTCCTGTGTGACCTGTGCTGGATTGTATGTACGGTCCTGCTCTGGCAGGGGGGTTGGACTCAAAGATCTCCAAGGTCCCTTCCAACCCCTGACACCCTGTGATACCTGTGAACTAGAAACTATCAAAATTGAGCGAGGTTACAATTGCAGTCTACACACACTGGTGCAGGATTGCAGATTCCAAAAGGATATGACAAGAAGAAATTTCACAAAATATGTGCATTGTTTCAATATCATTCTTTGCCACTCTCCTTCTCAGAGATGGTATCAGTCTTGCAGATTACCTGCTACACATTCAGCTACAACCTCAAAGGGATGGTGTGGTTTTCTTCATAAATGATTCAAGCATCAAAAGTATCCAAACTTAACCCAGAACCACAGAATCACAGAATGGTGGGGGTTGGAAGGGACCTCTGTAGATCATCTAGTACAAACCCCCCTGCCAGAGCAGGTTGCACAGGAACATGTCCAGGTGGGTTTTGAAAGTCTCCAGAGGACAAGACTCCACAACCTCCCTTGGCAGCCTGTTCTAGTGTTCCATCACAGTAAAGAAGTTTCTCCTTATGTTTGGGTGAAACTTTCTGTATTCCAGTTTGTGTCCATTGCCCCCTGTCATATCCTGGGCATGACTGAAAAGAGATGGGCCTCATCCTCTTGACCCCCACCCTTTAGATATTTTTAAGCATTGATAAGATCCCCTCTCAGTGTTCTCCAGGCTAAACAGTCCCAGGTATCTCAGCCTGTCCTCATAAGAGAGATGCTCCAGCACCTCACTCATCCTAGCAGCCTCTATTGGACTCTCTCCAATAGTTCCCAGTCTCTCTTGAACCAGGGAGCCCAGAACTGGGCACAGTATTCCAGCTGTGGCCTCACTACGGCACAGCAGAGGGGGAGAAGAATCTCCCTCAACCTGGTGGTCATCCTCTTCTTAATACGCTCCTGAATACCATTGGCCTTCTTGGCCACAAGAGCACATTGCTGGATCATGGTTAACCTGTTGTTCACCAGGACTCACAGGTTCTTCTCTGTAGAGCTGCTTTCCAGCAGGCCTACCCTTAACCTGTACTGCTGCATGGGGTTATTCCTCTCCAGGTGCAGGATTCTGCACTTGCCCTTGTTGAACTTCATTAGGTTCCCCTCCACCCAACTCTCCAGCCTCTCCAGGTTTGCTGAAGGGCTGCACAGTCTTCTGGTGTGTCAGCAGTCCCTCCCAGTTTCTCCTCATCAACAAACTTGCTGAGGGTACACACCATGCCTTCTTCCAGGTCATAGATGAATATGTTGAACAAGACTGGACCCAGTACTGACCCCTGGGGAACACTGCTAGCTACAAGCCTCCGACAAGACTCTGCAGCACTGATCACAACCCTCTGCGATCTGTCATTCAGACAGTTCTCAGTCCACCTCACTGTCCACTCATCTAACCCCCACTACCTCATGAGGAAGGAGCAGCTACTTCAACCTTTGGTTTAGATGAATCCGTCTTGTTCCCAGTTACTTAGTAGTGATTGTAGTATCCAGACAGGGACTGGGAATCAGGTCTCCCAAGTGAGTGCTGTAGCTCACCTCCTTGTTTTGATCACTTCCACAAGCTGAGAACCACCAAGCTTTAACAAGTAGAAGGGACTGAGCTCAGCAAAAAAACCCATCAGCATTCAGTGGTAAAAGCAAAGAGCAAAGTATGTTGGTCTGTGACTGTGGACAATCTTTGCCCATCTACCTTTAAAATTTGAGACTAAGTAAGACTGTTTACATCCCCTTAGGTGTCAAATCCATACTTCATACCTGAGAAAGAGAAACTGAGACATGCTGGATAGGAGAGCAATAAGGGAAAGCAGAAGTGACAAGGAAAAGAACAGGAGGAAGAGTGAGATAGCAAGGGACTATAACCCAAGAGGGATAAGGATGACTTGTTCCTAGCCTCTGAAGGAGAACAGCATGATCTGCTGACAGCAGAAAGCCTAAGATTTACACCAGGACTAGGAAACATTTGTGACTATGGGTTTTGTGGTAAGAATTGACAAGTCTGTCACTCGAACTGTTGCAGCCAAGAAGCATGTACGATATCTGCCATGAGCATAAGCTATGAGATATGTGCCTGAAGCACGAACCAGTACTGATAGGAAGTGGGGACAACAAAAGCACAGAAATTACTCCCCTAGTTGCCCTTCACATTGAAACAAAAAATCCTACCAGATTTCTGTTGAAACAAAATCCAGAATAGCTCTGCCCACTAGAAATGAAGCTCAAAGAACAGGGAGAGCTACAGGGCTTCCACAGGTACATCAACAAGAAAAGGAAGGTTAAAGAAAACAAACCCTCTTGATGAGCAAGAATGGCAAGGTAGTAACAGATGAGAAGGCTGAAGTTCTCAACAACTTTTTTTCCTCGGTCTTCACTGCCAACTTCTCTCTCCACAACACACAAGTTAAAAGACCACAAGGTTGGGACCACTGGGCAAAGTCCCTCCCACTGTAAGTGAAGATCAGGTTTGCAAACACCTGAGGAACCTGACCATTTGTAAGTCTATGGGACCCAATGAGATACATCCCACAGTCCTGAGGGAATCAGATGATGTGGTTGCCAAGCCACTCTCCACAATATTTGAAAAGTCCTGGCAGTCAGGTGAAGTCCCGAAAAAGGGAAACATTGCACCTGTTTTATTTAAAAAGGGTGGAAAGAAGAACCCTGGGAACTACTGACCAGTCAGCCTCGCTTCCGTGCCTGGAAAGATCATGGAACAGATCCACACAGAAGCTCTGATAAGGCACATGGAGGACGGGGAGGTGATTCAAGACAGCCAGCATGGTTTCTCCAAGGGCAAGTCCTGACTGACCAACCAAGTGGCTTTCTACAATGGAGTGCCTACATCAGTGAGCAATGGAAGAGCTATGGATGTCATCTATCTGGACTTCTGCAAGGCCTTTGACACAGTCCCCCACAACATCATCCTCACCAAGTTGGAGAGATACAGATTTGATGGGTGGACAGTTCAGTGGATAAAGAATTGGATGGATGGTCACATCCAGAGGGTAGTGGTCAATGGCTCAATGTCCAGATGGAGGTCAGTGACAAGTGGTGTCCCTCAAGGGTCCATGCTGGGACCAGTACTGTTTAATATTTTCATCAATGTTATAGACAGCAGGATCCAGTGCACCATCGGCCAGTTTGCAGATGACACCAAGCCGAGTGGTGCTGTCAATATACCAGAGAAATGAAATGTCATCCATCAGGACCTGGACACGCTGGAGAAGTGGGCCCAGGTGAACACAGCAAGGTTCACAAGGATCAAGTGCAGGTTCCTGCACCTGGGTTGGAACAATCCTTATTATCAGTAAAGGCTGCAGGATGAGATGGTAGAAAGTAGCCCTGTGGTAAAGGACTTGGTGGTTCTGGTGGATAAGAAGCTGGACATGAGCCAACAATGTGCACTTGCAGCCCAAAAGGCGAATTGCATCTTGGGCTGCATGGAAAGAAGTGTGGCCAGCAGATCAAGAGAGGTGATTCTGCTACTCTACACTGCTCTGGTAAGACCTCACTGGGAATACTGCGTCCAGGTCTGGAGCCCTCAGCACAGGAAGGACATGGACCTGATGGAGCAGGTCCAGAGGAGGCCAAGAAAATGATCAGAAGCCCAGAAAACCTCTCCTATGAGGTGAGGCCAAGGGAGTTGACACTGTTCATCTTGGAGAAGAGAAGGCACTGGGAAGACCTTATAGCAGCCTTTCAGTATCTGAAGGGGGCCTACAAGAAATCTGGGGAGGGCCTGTTTACAAGGGCATGTTGCAATAGGATGAGGGCCATGGTTTTAAACTAGAGAGGGTGGATTTACATTCGTCATTAGGAAGAAGTTCTTCACTATGAGGTGGAGCACTGGAACAGGTTGCTCAAGGAGGTGGCAACGGCCCCATCCCTGGAGACTTTCAAGGTCAGGCTTGATGATGCTCTGAGCAACCTGCTCTAGTTGAGGCTGTCCCTGCTCTCAGCAGGGATGACCTCTAGAGCTCCCTTCCAACCCAATGCATTCTATGATCCTATGATGCTGTGATCATCTATATGATAACTCTGATCCCAATGAGGAGAAGACATGGGATCAACAAGAAAGTGAGAATTAACAGATGAATAATGGAATATGTTATTTGCACCTGAAGAAGATTTCAGATGTGTAGTCCTTGGGAAACAACCTCTTGACACAGGGGTTTCCTCATCAACCACAACACCTGGCTAACTTAATACCAGTCTCATGTTTCACGTGATTTAAAGTAAATAAACTGGGGAGAAGAATTTTTAAGAGAGCTCTGGATCCATGCCAGTGCTTCAGAAGAGGAAGGAGTGACAAATATAGAAACACTATGGATTAGTTAATGCCTGGGAGCGGAAGAAGGGAAAAAAAAAACCCAAGACGAGAAAAAGACGCGTGCTGAAGGAAGTGGTAGAGTCTGCAAGGCAAAGTAGTTAATATGATATAATCAGAAAAGGAAGGCATAAAGTCAGGAAAGGAGAGACACAAGTGCCTTGAGTTTACACATCTAATGAAATGGAGGCACTAGAATTTGATAAAGTACATGGAAGCAAATGCTGTAAGACTCAGCATGTAGGAAGGGCTGATCAGGATAAAAAAATAACTCATATCAGCTCTGGCTGACAGTAGATCCAGACATTCCCACAAAAATCTAAGGCACAGTACAGAAAAAGCTTCTTATCTTTGTGAGGAAAGTTTCAGAATCAAAAGGGGATTTTTGCTGCAGTGAGAATATGGTTTAGACGTATTGGAGTGGACCGACTAGTTCTTCACCTACAATATGCAGGAGTGGTTTGATGCTCCTGAGAATGTGAACAGACATGGAAAACTGCTCACAGTAGTCCACCAGAATTACGAAGTAGTCCATAAGGGTAACAGAGGGAACGGCAAGGAGAGGTGCTCTGGGGACAGAATTCAGAGCACCAGAGAGGAAACTGAAGACCAGGACCCCCTGATAGCAGGACCAACTCCAAGACTTTATCACATGGAAGGCCATAGGTACAACAGCCGTACATGGAAACCTGGTAAAGAAGAGGGTCAGATTCTTCGGGACCTGAGGAAACATCTGCAATTGAAGATTTCCACGACGAAAGGGCTTTAGATATGAAACATGAAACATTAGGAGGACTCTTCAATCAGGGAATTGCTGAAGAACATGTAGTTTGTGGTGAGGCATCTTCTCAGATATTCTATATAAGAGAGCTTTACATCCTCAAGAAGAGAGTAGAAGGAAAACTGGGAAAACTTAAATAGGAAATGTTGGTGAATAGTTGGATCATTAAAAAAAAGAACTATAACAAACTTACAGATGCTTCTACACATATAAAGTAAGAAACAAAATGGTAGAGCCAGAAAACCTATCCTGACACAGCAGTCACGTTGGAAACTTAGAGAAAAAAGATTAATCGGAACATTATTGCGTTAGGATGTGAAGTACAGGGAGAAACTGCCGGATAAATAAATATAACTATGCATTATAAGACATTATAATTTACACTATAAAGCCTTAATATGAAGCACAAGTTAACAGAAGATCTGTACCTACAATAAGGTAGATCCCCTACGAACTGACACTTTAGACCTAAGTAAGAGGTGTTCAGTAATGGGGTTATACTGACTGGATGGTCAGGACAGCAAACATAAACAACATACTGATTGTGAAGCTGTGAAGACAATAGACTATAATCAAAGGACTCTATGCTGTCTTCCTAAAGAAACTGTTAGTGCAAATGTCATGCTAGGGTTGAGCACATAATGCATTTTTAATGTTTAATAGTTTGGACACTCAGGAAACCCCTAAGAGGGAGACTAATGTTTACTTATTTGACCAGCACACAAACCCAAGTTCAAAATACAGCAGAGCCCTTTTGACTTTCGCAGGATCTGAGTTAACATCCAGGCTGAAATGGAAAAAACAAAGCTATACGCTACACTCATGCTTAATCGAGGTTCCTTAACTGACTTTCTTAGACTGGTGGAGTTTTACTCCTCACAAGCTTAGGACAAAGTCCTTCTGGCTTTGAAAACTTTATTTGTATTACTCCTAAAATTAAGGATTTAATCTTTTTATGAAGGAAGTCTATCAGCATTAGCTGGCAGCTTACAGGAAACACAGTCTTAGGAGTTGCTAGCTATTCTGTAGGAATAAAAAGAGCAAGAACACTAATGAAATCATCCTGCATCAGAGCGTGTTTGAGCAGCTAAGCCCAGAATAAATCGCAGTAGCCAAAGAACAACACAGTAAAGGGTTCTGCTACATGTTATATCAAACAGAAATATGACAAAGAAGGAGGTGATTAGTCATTAAATTGAAAATGTGTAAGTCTTAATCTGACCTGCTGGTATTACGAACCAGTTATCTTACATCTAGTAGTTTATACTGCGAGTGAAATGGCAGTTACGGTTTAAACATCTTAGTGCCGAATATTGACTTTAAGCCTGCAGAACAGAGAATCCAACACTTCCCAAGATCATATTTCACAGTTTAATCATCCTTACTCTTAGTGATTCACACTTTATTTTCAGATGGAATGTGCCTAGTTTTGACTTCCAGCTGTTGGTTCTTGCTCTGCAGCTCCCTGATAGATTAAAGAGCTCTGTAGTACCCAGTAACTTCTTCACGTGAAAATGCTTATCCATATCGATCACCTTACGTGGAAATCATCTTTTGGACAAAACAAACCATATTGTGCTCTCTGTCTTTGATTTTGACGTTACCCTCAGCCCTCATAGTGTTTCAATTGATTTCTTCTGGTTTCTCAATCTTTCAGCTTGCTGTTTAAATCTTTCAGTTTAGCTGTCTACAAGTGGAGCATCTAGCCTAGGCAAGTCTGCAAGGTCCCTCTATAGTCCACAGAGGACAGAAGGCAACTCCAGAGAGCAGTTCATTCTTATCTCTTAGACACCTTTCTCAGGATCAGGTAATGATGCTTTGGATGTAACTTTTTCTCCACGGACTATGGCAGGAATCTAGGGCACACAGCTAGACTGCACATTCAGCTTTCAAAAGGCTGAATTTCAGTTTAGTCTATTCAAGTCGGTACTCAGACTCTGGTAACAGGGTTTTTTCAGCATTTTAGCATGTACTTCACCAGGACTGCATATGGTATTTAAGTCACCTTACTGCTCTTGCTGAACACACTTGCACATCTGTCTCTCTCTGCTGCATTGTGACAGAGAAGCTGGTTTTGATTTCCTTTGTAGCCTGTGACCTCTATATCCTTTTTATGAACCCTCTTTCAGGTTGAAGTTGCTCCTTTTCTAATCTATATTTGGACCTACCATCTCCTGGAAAAATAAAGATCACTCTGCAAACTGTATCACTATTCCCACTTTAATTATCATGATCTAAATAATCTCACATCTCAGCTGCACCTATTTAAACTTCTCAGTTTCGAGCTCGAGTGGAAAAATACTGAGCTTTATAGTTAAATGACATCTTTGCTACAAGCTGAAAATTTGCTTTTAAAGATGTTATAACTCGGCACATTCCTTCATAACCAATGCCTAAAACCTCAGATAGTCTTATTGATTTCACCCTTCAAAACAACCACAGATTTTGGAAGCCCTAACTTTTTTTGGTAACGACACCTTTTTGTGACAAAACATCAGCTTGCCTGAGAATGGAATTCACGAAAACGTCTCAATTCTGAAATGAGATTATATAGAGAGAAATAACAGTTATTGTAATTTACAACATTAACATTTACCCCTAAAACTTTGAATTTTCAAGCTCCTAGCATAATTAGGCAGCAAGATGTTATGTAAAAAAAAAAGAACTGTTGTGATAGGAATCAAGGGACACCTTACCATAACAGCTTAGAGATGTTCCAAAAGCATTAACTATGGAACACAACAATTAAACTAGATCTTTGAATTAGTGACCTTACAAGCAGTCCACCCTGAGACACCTTCAATACACTGCCATCATTCTAAAGCTGCAAATGAGCTTTGCTCCAATTGCTGTTGGGTATTGCATTGTAGAGAATGAAGAATTGTTCTGAAATCAGGAAATATAGCCAAACTAATGAGGTGTTTATGTATTACATAATATCTGAAAACAAATCTGTATGTTTATTACGTTCTAAATAAGAAATCTGAAAGATTACAAAAATGAGTGGGTTAAAGAAGAAAGAGAAAATCAAGCTATAAGAAGTGAAATAACAACCTATACTAAATCCTGCAAGGCAGAAGAAAAGCTAATCAAAGCCTCAAGGTGCATTACCAGGCACACTTTTGGTACGTGCAGCAGATGGTATCAGTGCCACACATGCTGAGCTTTGTTAGTTCTAGGTTATGAAGCACATGTCTTTGCCAAGAGACCACATTTCTGTGGTGTTCCTTCCTTGGGGCAGCTACTGTGAAAGGTTCCAGAGATATGGCTGGGGGCAGAGGGGAAAAACCACAGCTTGTGCAAAACTGGACAGCAAGGAGGAGCTGGAAGCAGCCAGGCAGGCTGCCCTATGTGCAGACCCTGAGTAGTGGTGCCACAACACAAAACTGGTGAGATAGATGAAGCCAAACGTAGAAGCAAAGAGTCACCTGCAAAGAGAAAGTGGGCAGGTGCTTGCCAGGATCCACCCCATTTCCCACCCATAAAGCTCTAAATAACACTTGGCTTTGGTGAAGAGAAGCAGCTCTGGTCAGTAATGTGGTTTAGCTGATGGCGCTCAAACAGTAGCACTAGCACAAGCAAGGAGAAGCACACAGGTACGAATGAGAAGCAAGTGGCAGCAGGAGCTCCAGTAACTATCCTCACTAGTGAAGAAACAGATTGCAAAATCATGCCATGAAGCAGAACAGTCTAGAGCACTTTGGCAATTCGGGGCTGAACCTGAGTTAGAAGGAGCCCTTTCTTCCCAAAGTTATGATCACAGATAAGGACACCACTGTGATGCCTAAGCAAGAGCAATGATGTTCATGTAGCAAAACATGAAATTAAACAGGTAAGACAAGTAAGATTAGCCCTGCAACAACTCAGTCACATTAGTATAGTGTGACTACTTATAGTATTTTTGATGAGTCAACACCCCACCAACCTTTCATGGTTACCCCCAGCATTAGAAAAAAGACATTTATTTTCATATGCCTCTCCATCAAAACAACAATCCGAAAGCATTCCTCAATATACGTCCTGCAAGATATTCAAATTCAGTGAGGAACTTAAAATGTTCCACTTTCTTTTTTTGGAATGACCAATTTGAAATGAATCAACAGGTTTGAAATTATTTCAACTCATTTGAAAGCATCTATTGCTTGCGAGATAGAAAAACAACGGCTTCATAGTGAAATTTTATTATACATTATTAGTTATACCTCATTTTTCCTATTTTATTTTAAAGTAAAGTAGCAATTTCAAGCGAAAAAAAAATATATGTTTCTCTAAAATTTAAATATAAAAAGAACAGAAGGATAGAAAATAAGGTAGTTATTTCTTTCTCTCTGGTCCAACAATCATGGGAGTGACAGTCTTCTTTAGAGGAAGAAGCACAACACTGCAGTAACTCCGAGTGATGTAGGAAATGCATTAATAATCTCACAAAGAAATTCAGCTCGATCTGTACATTGGACACCGGTACAATGCAGACTGGGGAGTCATAAGAACATGGGCTCTCACTGGGAAGCTCTAAAGATGGATGAGATGTGTCCTCCAAAGAGACAGAGATTACAGGTTTACTGCTTTGGTATTAAAACAGAGGAAGCTGAAATGTGTTTACTGTGCTGTGGCAGTGCAGCACCTGGCAAGGTTCCTTTCTGGGACAGAGGACCGGGAAGAAACCACTTGGTTCAGTAAAATGAGAAGTCTTCTATTTAGGAGAAAAAAAGGATGCTAATTTTGCTCATAAAACACTTCTTTCTTCCCTCCTTTTATCTACAAAATCTTACTGGAAAGTGAAAGAAGAATGCCAGATTTAAAACTATCTGAAGTCTATTCTCTACTAGATTAACTTCTATCAAATTATTAAAAAAAAAACCCTTCATAAAGGTGCTGTATTTCTTCTAAGGTGGTAAAAAGAGACAAAGTGAAAACCTCCATCTCCCTTGCAATACAAAAGTATTCATCAGGCAAAGCGTCAACAAAGCTGTACTTCATAGGTATGCCCGTGCTTATTTTAGCAGCCATCTCCCTCTTGCCCATAATTATCTTCCTTAAACTAAAATAACGATGTTCCAGCATCACCGAGGGAAGATTTGCTAACGTTTCTTTTGTCTTTTTTCTTTTTTTTTTTTTTAAAGTTGCAATCTTTGCTGTCTGCTTTGCATTTCATTGTAGGTTATTATGGCATGGGAGTGAAACTTGTCAGCTGTCCACCTCACAGTGTCAGCAGCCTGGAAATGCTCATGCTGCTAACTAGCAATTACTCGCACGTCAGTGCTAGATCCGAGCGAGCACGAGCCTTCAGAAGTTCAGTTTCGGCTCCCAGTACACGCTATTAATGACAAACTACAAATCAGGGAAAGAAGTGCTTTCTCAAATGCAGGCATTCAGCCTGGGAGATTACCATTCACTTTACTATAGCGCCAATCAAGGAACTTGAGAATGTGCTGATTTACATGGGACCCTACTGGCATTGCCGAGACACCAGATGGTACTTGGCCAATCACAAAATCAAAATGTGATTTTTGAAAGAACTGTGGTGTACTGTACATGATATCTGTATGCAAATGCATCGGAGATTTCTGCCACGAATGACTAATTGCCGAGTCACTCAACTGTAACTCAGATTGACACTTTCTTCACCCAAGGTGAAGGTTTCATTCCTCAGAAGTGAGGTGGGGTTTCGTTTCCAAGTGTATTGACAAAAAGACATACTAGTCTATCTTCTGTTGACATGAAACTTGCTGGAGATTTTCTGTCATGTACAATATTTTTACATTTTTCTGACAGACTAGTTCCACATTTTATAACAAATCTTCTTATATTGGTCTCATTTTATATCTTTTTTGTTGTTTTTTTGCAGTTGAGCAATAGAAACATTGAATGGTAAGAGCACCACCATTGTTAATTCGACTGAAAATACTAGTTATCAAAATTTCATGTACTTTTAGCTTATTGTAACAAGTTACTATGGCAGCACACAAAATTATGTGCCGTTAAAAAACCAGTCTTTTTAGGTGAGCATAAATTAGTTAATGCAACTCTAAAAGAAGAATAATATCTGCTATTTAACTAAGCCATATTATTTCTCCTAAATGTTGAGATATTTTTCCTCAAAAATCTTACCCCTTCTTAATCATTCTTTTGTTATCTCTACAATTTTTTTACAGATAATAGTTACCTATCTCCCAGTGGAAGCATTTCTTTTTAAATCAGATATGATATACTTTGTAAAGATTTTTTTTCTACTTCTTGTTCATCTGACTATACAGTCAAACGGTAAAATTTGTCATCCGTGAATATCAGCCGTCTTCAGGCACTTGAACATCTACTTCATGTTAATGAAATATACTACATGCTTACACTGTTTACTTTCACCTGTGTTTTGTCATGACCACTTGAGGAACATGAGACAGAAAATAAACCTTAAGCTATTTCTTGGCCTAACTTCACATCCTAACAGTCATATCCTCTGTCCTCTGGAGAAAAAAAAAATGATGGGTGAAGAACGGACGTTTGTACTTTCCTGACTGTTCACAAGCAAAGGCTAGGCATGAAAATGGTGTGGAAAATCCACAATGGTCTCTAAACAAAATTCAAGTCTGAGGACAACCAATGTTCAGCCAGGATAAAAGGCTGCCCAGAAACTCACAATGCTGCATATTCAATGTTGCAAAAGTCGACTCCAAGAAGCAAGCTCCACTTGGCAGTGCTGTCTCTTCTTAATGACAACAAAGTAAGACTTGGACAGTCATCTGCACATTCTTGGCTAAGAATCCCCTCCTCGACATTCACAATTTAGGAACATATGGGCTCCCTTGTCAGCTTACACTCATGCCCATCTGTTCAGATAGCATGGAGTCTGCCCACAAGTCAGTCAGATAGTTGCTCTAGGATACACGTGGCATGCAATAACAGGTTTAGATGAGCAGCCTGCACAATACTGAAAATGTCTTTTCTGCTGCAGGATGCCTATCATCTGTACCAGCAGATTGGCACCACATGCCTCCTTACACTTGATCAAAGCTGTTTGAATGTATTTGCCAGAAAATAAAAGGAAGCTATCAGCTGACCATTCATTCTCATTGATTGCAGGCAGCGGGGCTGTCTGAGTAATAGAAACACAAAAAGAAACACTTTCTCAAGAAACACAGTCTTGGCTAATCATGCAAACTTAATGTACAAAGTGGCCCAGAGGAATATACAGAATATACAGAACTACAGCTCGGTGAAGATTAAGATGTAGAATTTAATATGTAAAAAATACCTAGAAACATCATTTCATTTTCACTTTTGTCTTTCACCATTGCTGGAAAAACACGGGGAACGGGTGTAAATAACAGCAAAAAAAGATCATCGAACAGGCACAGTGCACTCCTAGACAATGGCATGTCCATCTCACAGCACAGTAGCATTCAGAATGTAGGAACTTCTTTTCATATAACAACTTTGGACTTGGTTTTAGATCTTGCAAGAGTTGCTCCCTAGAAATACCCCTCAGGCACGTTAGTAACTGACAGGTGACACACTGAGTTTAACTTGGATAGCCCAGGGCATCTAGGAAAAAGCTTCACATCCTTCTGGATATCGAACACAAAGTTATTTTTCAACATCTGTGTGGTAGCATCGTACTGAAGCAAAGCACAGAAGATTTGGCAAGCAGGTAGGTAAAACAGGTGAAGACACAATCTGTTTCCCTATATGTATCGATGCAGAATACCCGCAGATTGTATCAGAAAGGATTTACAGAACAGGCTACCGTATACATACATAAGGACTGCATGTCTGGGACAGAAACAAGTACATTTGCGTCTGAACATAGATTGGTCCTAGCAGGACTAGAAGCAACTTGGCAACCTTTACTATAGTTGTTCCTCTTTCATTTCATTTAAGCAGGACAGTTCATCAGGGATACTTTTCTACAAGATAAAAGAATTTCCATGGTTAATATTTTCCACTAGTATTTTCACAAATGAAAAGAGCTTTTTCAGATGGCACTTTTCTGAATCACTTTCTTTTTGTTTTTTAATTTATCTCCAAATACACATAAAATTCGTGACAAATGTTTGCTAATTCCATAAGCTGGCGTGTTCTAGCAATGGTAGGCATGCAGGAAGGATTTTGAGCTGCAGGTGAAAAACTCTTCAAAATTATTCCTATTCTGAAGATTGTTTATCCAAGCTACTTTAGGGAATGCCTTCTAGTAATTAATATCCTCATAAAAAAAAAAAAAAATACGATGAGCTTGAACAACCCAGTCACCAGAAATGGATTAAACTGGTATTTAATATTGTTTGAAATGTCTAATCAGGAATCCTCTAAAAAGCTGCCTTTCTGATCTATTTCAGTAGAGATTAAATTAGGAGACAACTGAACCACTTAATGAAAGTAAATCCACAAATAAGAACAAATCCAAAGAAAATAATTCTTCAGTAAGAAGAGGTAGTTTATCCAAGTCTAATACAATTAAGACTACTCAAATAACATAAAGCATTTCACTCAAATATTTGTTTAAATTCTTTAGGTAATTCCCACTATCACCTTATCACCTGTATTTCCTTTCTATAAACTCCTTAGTAGCAAAGTTTTTTTCTACAAGTTCAGTAGAAAATGAATTGCAGTCTGGTTTAAAAACATAAATTAAAACCAATTAAAATCATAAATTAAAAACACTGAAAAAAAAAAAAGTAACTGCATAACATGGTATTAACTTCTCTATATTTTTCTGAGCTAATTTTCCCGTGTGTTCGCTGTTTTTCTAAGTGAATGTCTGTTGTGGTTGCCAAGCCACTCTCCACGATATTTGAAAAGTCCTGGCAGTCAGGTGAAGTCCCTGGTGACTGGAAAAAGGGAAACATTGCACCTGTTTTTAACAAGGGTGGAAAGGAGAACCTTGGGAACTACTGGCCAGTCAGCCTCACTTCTGTGCCTAGGAAGAGACCCGGTGAGACCCCCACCTCAGATACTGCGTCCAGCTCTGAGGCCCCCAACATAAGATGGACATGGGCCTGCTGGAGCAAGTCCAGA
>JAAGNO010027632.1:0-79153 GCA_033439905.1 Ceryle rudis
GATTATCTATACTTGCTTCAGTGATCCCGCAGGCAAGTAAAACCATTCACTCCAGAAGTCTCTGGTCTGGGAACACCTTTCATGAGAAGCTGTATTTAACTAATGAAAAAAAAAAAAAAAAAGAAGATTATGGGTTGAGAGAAAAATTGCGTATTTAAGTGTTCATTTGTAATTAGGTAATAATCTGGTTTTAGAATGAACCACCGCTTCAGTGTAACTTTTTCTGACAAGGTGTGCAAGACTCAAAGTTTCCTTTCTGATCATTTACTGCTTTAAGGATTCAAACCACACACTCAACCCAAGGAATGAGGTGACACAGTGCCTACCACCACAAGAAAGCCCTTTCACTCCCATTTTTTGTTCAGCCTGTACTATCCTTTTCTACTTGCTTTACAATTAATGGACATACAGATGGAAACAGAATTAACCCACAGCCACTGCTGTTGACTTCCTCTTGAAGCACTCCATGCTTCTTTGCTAGCTATGTGGTAACAAGACTGGTGAAGTGACAAGGACACTCTGATCAAGATATGCATCCTGTGTGTGTGTGTGTGTGTATACTATTATAATATAAAATGGGAAAAAGTCACACAAGTAGCTTGATCAAAATGGACCAATGTTTGTCTACTCATCAGTACACTGCCTGTAGGGTCTGACAGCCTGTCAAGCCACCTGGGAGCAAGAAGCTACCAGTGAATTAACTGCAGGATATGCTCTGAAAAGTTGCATTGCCTTTCTTATGCATCCTAAGTTTGGAATAAATGATAAATAAAACCTGAATTTTGCTATTCACATTATGCACTTTTCTTTAAGTCTCAACATTATTTACTTTTTAAAGAGAAATAAAAAACTCTGCTGTGAAAAGGAAGAAATTAAGTGGAGAAACTCAAAACAGTTTCATAGTATGCATGTGATAGATACAATCTACCAGATGACGAGAGGAAAGAAGTAGCTGAAGCTCCCTGGTGGGCTGTAGGGTAGTCCCTAACGCATGACATTGGAGTTTTAAACCACAAAGTACACGATGATAGTTTCCTATACCTTGTAATATAAGGAAGCCGTTCTTTATGAGTTAAATGCACTCCGAAAGACAAAGAAACAAATCATGTACAAAAATTGCAATTTTTGGAAACCACTGAAAAAATATTTTTACCCATGTCTTTCAGTTGTGCTATCTACAGGAACGTTACTTCAGGTTAAAGGTATACCTGTAACTTTGTCTTTCCATTTCATATCCATTTAGTAAAGTATTTCCCCTGAACAACTTAATCCTGGTAACATCTATGCATGCTCAGCTCTGTTTTATAATTCTCCATGTTTTAGAAACCTTACTGCAGCAAACGGAAGCCATCAGTTACTAACAATCTCTTCACAAAAACTTTTTAAAGCATACAAACTGAACTTTAAACTTACTTGAAAGGCAGATTTTTTTTGTCCCTGATATTTTTAGAATAAACAAGCTAAAGAGCTATATACCTAAATGATATGTGACCCTGTGAAGATAGATAAAATAACTTCCTATTTTATGGCATTTACTTTGAAAATCTGATTAAGATAGATGTCTCTAGTTCGTAATTCTTCAATGTCATGTTGTCATAGTTCCCATCAGCAAGATGCTTTAAAGGTTTTCGATTAATATTGCATGCCAGAACTGAAATTACATCCTTTGTCGTTTAGTTCTTAATGGTGCAAGTGATATCTATCAAGTAGTGTTTTATGAAGCATGTGTGTTTTTTATTACAGGCTGTTTGCACAAATCTTCTTCAGGTTTCATGAAGACTGTTCATGGTTCACAACAAATATGCCCTGCATTTAAAATCATGGCCAATTCTCAAATGCAAAATAAAACCCTCGATTTTTCACTGATGTTTATCAACAGAACAAAAACTCTTCCTTAATTTAAATTTGTATATAATCATCTTAATTAGCAATGTGAAAATATTGCTGTAAGCTCCACAACTCTTCATGAGAACTATGGAGTAAAAAACCTCCAAACAACAACGACGTCATCATATATTATTTTCACAAGAGGTTATGTTTGCCAAATCCTGTAAGTATCTTAATTTTTAAAACAGAGGTGACTTATAAATCAGAAGATGCAATATTCCCCCATAATCCAAGTAAAACAAAGATTCTCATTTGCAGCATCCATCTTTTAAATCAAGATGCATATAGTTAGAACTTCAATTTACTCAAAACCAGACAGTTAGGAGCAGTCGAGAAGGAATCTTAAGAGTTGGTTATTTGTGGTCAACCTGCCATTTAAACAAAAACGTGCAAAGTCATTAAAATGTACGTCTTAGAGAACACATGAACAGAACATATTTTCCATACTTTTTTTTTTTTTGTCCAAAGACATAAAGAGCTTTCTCTTGATACCTAACAGAGGAAGGCAAATACAGTGCGGTAAGAAATACTGCCTACTGAGAAGAAAGGAAAATTTGGAGGATTTACTTCTGAAAGGTTTATTATATATTGTTTCCACTCTCTGCTGTTCACTGTGGGAATTGAACCAACTCACTTTTCTAGAACATTTTTTCCCTTAGCTGGAACTCATTCTCAAAGCATTACAACAAACCCACCTCCAGCCTGCAACTACTCCACTAACCTCTTCCATACACATGTAATGTGCAGTCAGTATTCTGTCAGACAAAATCTGTTTAATTTAAACATCATATTTGAGTTGTCCGTGGTACCATGGAAAAGACTGGCTAACAAAAGGTAGTTCCAAAAGCATATGGGGTGAAAGAGCTCAGGTTGGGAGAACAAATTCACCTGGATCAAGGAAAATTGACGCTGCTGCTGTCATCCACAGGGCAGATATTTTAAATAACAAAATAAACCAAAATTTTGCAGGTTTTCAACTGAGTTGAGGATGGCTTAATCATCTTATGAAAGCTGAAACAGAGATAAAATATTTCAGCTTCAGTGAAAAAAACTATAGTGGAACTAGTTCAGCAAACAACCTCCCTAATAGTGGCTTCTTTATCCCCAGAGGGATTTAAGAAGAAAGATGAAAAAAGAAAAGTAGAGAAACACTGCTAAAGTAAATTGAAATTTAATCTGCTGGGATATCCTGATCTTGCTTTACTAGAAAAACGAAACAAAACAAAACAAAAAACAAAACATAAAACATATGGTGGCGACTATGCATGCAGAATGAACTGGAAGCAATGGAACAGTTACAATCCTGATGTCATATTATGCAAACATCATCTCCTTCCACCCCAGGCTAACCCACACAGCAGTTAGCAGGGATACCAGCAGACATTATTTTGATTCTCTTTTTAGGACCTGAAGTCTGTGAAAGCAAACAAAACCCTTCAATGGTAAAATGTCACTGACTTATTTCCAACAATTTACCTGGAGATCAAACTGGGAAAAGATGCTATCGCACAGTGAGAAGTGACCAAAGTCTGCTCACTTGAGACATAGAAATGACATTCAGCTTAAATTATGCAGAGAATCAAAATATGATAATGCAACTTTTAGTGGTGTACTCCTGCCCTGGCTTCCCCACAGTGGGATTCAGATGTGTTGCTGGACTGCTGGCTTGGGGTTTTTTTCCCCAGGGGATAACAGTCTCCTGGAGCAATACTCCCATAGGCTGGAGATCACCAAGCCCATAGCCTCCACTTAAAGTCACACTTGTTACTATTCAGAATAGACTTTTCTGCATCTTCATAAATCAGACCATCCTTCTTCCTTACAAAGAGTCAGAAGTGAGAAAGTTATGCAATTATTGCTAGCCTCAGGTCATCTTCTTTGCTGATATCTCATGGAAATTAGTGGAGAAATACAATCTGATTTCACAAATTGAATGCTAGCTTTTCATCCAGAGACTGCAGGTGTTCATTGAGGGAAAACAAAACATGAAACAAAAATGGAGAAGTCCAGCTGAAAGACTTTGTAGGGAAAGAAAAAACTCAGCTTTCCAAAATGCTGACAGGGAAATGGAATTAATCTGGAAAAATCTTTTGAGTACATAGCCAAAATCTGCCTGCAAAACAAAGATAAAACAATGTGAAGTAACCCATTTCCTGCTTTGCTCACCAGCACCTTATGTTTATACCAAATACAGAGAGCTACTTGAATTCTGACTGCGAAAATGGTCATTTATAAATAAACGCAATAAAAAAAGAAGTACCATTCTCCAGCTTACAGCTGAGTGAGTTCTCTAATCCTGACTCAGACAAAATGACAGTGTGTTAATATACGTAAAGATTTCATAACACATATTTGGAGTATGGTATGGATTGTGAAGTTGAAGAACAACTGATTTCCTAGCATTTTCAAGCGTTACGTAATTTTGGTTCCTATCCTAAATTATTAATTTGAAGAGAGCTAAGACTCCATATTTTCCTTTGTCTTCTGATTTTATTTCTTACCACTTCCAAGAAAAACAATTTGACAAAGCTGTTTACTTTAGAAGCATAATTACTACTGAACAGGTTAAAAAACCCCACACTTTCAAAACATTTAACCTAAAAAAAATACACTCACAGGTCAAAATTACATAAATGCTTGTAGCTGACACAACCAGTGCTACAAAAAACTGTCTTTCTTATCAATAAATAAAATAGCATATAAAGGCTTCTTTACTACTTAGTAAACCTGACTTTTACCGACATATGGCTGACATTCATGAAGGAGGAACAAACCACTAGGTTTTCTCAATTCCAAGAGCCAGGTGAATATTCTTCACTAATTAAGTTAAGTGAATTTTTGTCATGGACTTGTGAAGGTTAGCACATTTTGTAAATTTACAAACCCAAAAGTAGCTTGAAAGGACCCTAAATTAGTTCATTTTAAGCAATGAAATTCTTCACCGATTTCTGCATGCTCAGCCTTGTCTGGGATCACAAGGCCCACTAATAAAACCTGTGAAAGATAAGTTAGGAATGGGAAAACACAATATAAAACTTCTAAGCACAAGTAGGTGAGTTTGTTTCATCAGATTTGAAGGAACTCAGATAAGAAGGATTCAGGTTTTGCTTTGGAGGAAATTAAAAAGGAACAGGGGTAGTGAGATGAAAAGAAAACCAAGTGGGAGAAAATGGTAGAACTGCACAGAAGAGAGGCTGAGTGAATAACACACAGGGGAGACACAAAATTGTACAACTAAGAAAAAAATTCTAAGAAAAATGAGAAAGCATAAACAAATTTATTAGAAAAACATAATAAACAAACTTTTATGGAAAACACAGAAGTGAGATTCTTACTCTACAGCCCTGACTTTTAAAAAAGGAGTTTAATCCTGGCTTCTACATTTAAAAGTAAAAATTCCTACAGACTGCAGCTTGGGCCTTAGAGGAAGAGAGAACTAAAGCAGTAGGTCACCAGATGAACTTTTGTCTCTAGATCAATTAATTGATCTGTTATCAAGTATAAGAGATATGCAGATCATGAAAGACAGGAAAAGAACAGGGAATCAAGCTTCCAAAATAGCTTTAAATACTTTTTTTTTTTTCTCTCTTAACTGTACCAGGGAAGAGAAAGGCATAAGAGGGGGAGGTCTTCACAAGAGCAAACTGAGGAACTATTGTTCTCTAATGACTTTAAATAAGCTTTTTAGGCTTACATGTGAAGTAGAATTTTGCTCTTCCTCCTTACATAAAAAAAGCAACAAAAAACCCAAGGAAAAAACCTCTTGATTTTAGTAAGATATTATTCTATTCTAATGACAGTCACATCTAGCTAGATATCAATCAAAAGAATAAATCCATTGCAAAAGATTTCTTGAAAGATGCTCTGGGTTTCCAGCGCAGCTGCTTCCCTTTTCAGCAGGAAGAGAGAGCCATTAACCCTGAAATCAAATATAAACTTTGAAATACTAAAGTTGAAGCAGAAGCTACCTTCCAGTCTGTCTCAGTTCATGTAACTTATCAACAACACTCGCTAGCATAGCATTTGAAATAAATGTAATGATAATTTCAGAGGTATCAGTGGATATAGACACTGATTTAATTAGCCACTTGTATATGTTTAATATTTATTCTGCGAACACTGTGGAGGACAGCAGCAAACTGAGCAGCTTAGACTGTACTATAATTAATGACAACAAACAATTATGTCCAATAATTAAGTTAGGGGGAAAACTCCAGATTTTTTTTTTTAAATGTATAAATCACTGCAAATCGTGAAAATCAGTCTTTCTTAAATTTAAATTTCATATTTTTTTTCATAAATTACTGTAGGCTTTGCCTTTTCCTGTACATCTTTTCATTGTGTTCTAGTTGCGTTGCTGGTCCAAAGCTGTTTTCCAGCAGATGATATTTCACATTAGTTTCTAGGTGAACTTCAAAGTCTCTCACCTGAACCAAGCTCCTTAAAAAACTATGGCTAACTCACGTCATAGTAAGCTCTTCCTTTTAATAACACTGCTGAAGTTCTAAGACAGTGGCAGAACAGATAAAAGGTAGAGAAATCACAGCTCACAGCTACATCCTTTGATTTAAGTAGCCAGCTAGATAGTATACACAGAAAGATCCAAAAAGAGCAGAGCTAAAAGAAATGCTTTTGAAACAATGGCAAAAATACAAAATTAAGCACAAAGTAAATCACCAACCACCAACCACCACAGTGCAGTGAAAAGTGAAAGAATCTCCCTTATACTGTTAGAAAATGCAAGGTAAATTCTACAATCATCCCCCATTCCAGGCAATTGCAGCCACAAAAGAGGTGTTGCTGCTTCTTCTAGAGTAAGCAAAGTCTAAATAAAATGATTCATTATGATTCTTTGTCCTTCTGGCAGTATTACAATTGCTACGTATTATTTAGTTCTTAAAAAAAGATTAATCTGAAACCTCCTAATAGTAATCTAATGTCTACATAAACAGAATTTGAGTTTCAAATGACTTAATGTGCAGAAAGTATGTAAACTCCCTTTATACCTAACAGCTGTCATTTCACCAGTAACAAATTTGGCAAAAGCATTTCTTCATATGCTGGGAGAGCACTTACAAAGACAGCTTGCTCACCACATAACACTGCTGATTGATAAAGCAAGCTATGCTCCAGTCAAGGGGGATAAGATGTTACATAGACATAGAGCCAGGGGAGAGCTGGGTGACTGGAGTCCCTTGAAGCCTGTTGCCTTCTACTCATGATGAAATTCCCCTCTGTTTCTAGCACAATCACACACCCTCCACCTGAACATATTTCCTTGGTACATCCTCAGGTTAAACTATCATATGGGAAAATGCCTTTCTTTTTGTCTTCTGCTGTAACCCCAATGCTGGTGACAGGTAACCCGTGTGTGGGGATGGTACGTGGCAGTGAGGGAAACAGTCTCAGGCTGAGAAGTCTGGTATTTAAAAACTACTACCAGGGGCTAGAATCAAATATTTCATGAGGGAGAACTGTCTTGTGGTAAGACCGCAGTCAGGAAAGCTTTGGTTTTTATTCCTGGCACATACAGTGGCTTACAGAGTGATCACAAACGAGAACCTTTGTATGTCCACTGATCACGCCACCGAAGCTGGTTAATGATACCTGCCAAGGTGCAGGGGGCTGCAGGAATCAATTATGCGCCCAACAGCTCTTCATTGCTCTTGAAATGAAATTTTTTCTACAGGCAAAATCTGAACAGATGTGGCAGGGGTGAGCAAAGGTCTTCTGCTCTCTGACTGAATTTATGATGAAGAGCACACAGATAAACATGTTTGTGGAGAGGAAAAGGAAGCATTTGTGTTCTGCTGAGGGGTGTCCCCACACCACTGCCAAAGAAGGGATTGGGAGGAGATATTCAGAATATCAGATTTTTTTTCTGATATGAGTCAAGTTTCCATCACTTCTCCACAGAGTGAACCTGTGGCTGGGGAACCCCATGCAACTCATCCCACCTGCTCCCTGCAGAACTCCCCGCAGCCCAATTTTCTTCGCTCCATCCAGGTGTACATGTGAGAATTTCACATGCACATCCTTCCCCGAGGGGTGATGTTTCACAGGTTACATGTGGCATTACATTTGCCTTCCACAATGATAAACCAACATCACAAACAAGGTAATACTTTCATCAAAAGCTACTGGGTCGCTTTATAGTCTTAGCTGAATTAAATCTATTACAGAGACTTACACTTTGGAAACACACATCAAAAGAAAATAGCTACAAACAGTAAACACTCCGAGTTGCAAAAATTACCTCAGAAGCAAGTGCTTTTAGAAGCCACAGTCATGGACAATTAGTAGCATTTCAGAAAGCTGAGTCTAAATAGCTGTCAGCAAATCCACCAGGAAGTGTAAGTTATTTACAACAGCAAGCAAACAGATTATCAAGATAACAGAAGCACTGATTAATTGTATAGCCTAAACTGGCAATAAAAACAGTGTAAAGCCCTCTACATGTGAAAATTTATTCTTAAATACGCACATTTTGGTTCCAAGTTTTCCTCTCGAAGTTGCTACCATTTTATAATAAACATTGAATCAATTTATTCTATTAATTTTTTAGAATTTTAGAAGTAACAACCAGACTTTGTCGATAGCCTCAAATAGACTTTTCAAATTTCTAAATATCAATGAGATACTTTGAGACTCAGAGCTATTTTAGAGTTTGCTGCAACAGTTACAACATAAGATGCTTGCATCTCAATATTCTTCCATAATAGCACAAACTTCAAGCTTAACTATTTTATAGCTCTCAGTCAAGTTTGGGTGAAGACCTTCAAATGAATTTTGTTAAGTATGGACTTCTTCATGGCATGTTACATGTATTATACATGCTTCTTTAAAGACAATTGGAAAATCTGATAGTTTTCACATTTAGAAGTCTAGACACATGAAGAAATTTAAGCCTTCATCCAATGAAAGAGGACAGATACACTTGCTCCAGAACCCATCTGGCTGTGGTAGACACAAGTCTACCCTTGGCCAACAGAGGACTACATGAATGAGCATGTTCTGGTTTTGACCAGCTCTGACAATAACCAAAGGGATCACTCAGGCTGGTAGGAAAATACATGAAAGAAAGGCACTTGCAACGCCCCTGGGCCTAATGCTTCATTCAGGCTCAGAGACCTGACATAAATCTTCTTTGTTGTTTCTTTCCGACAGGACCCTTGTAGCTTCTTCAAGTAAATGTCAGTTGATTATTGTTTATCATGTCTCCAAAATCCAAAGTTGCAGGAAAACATCACATCTGCCAGAGGCATGATTCCTGCTTTATGACTGTTTATA
Organism: Ceryle rudis; assembly: GCA_033439905.1. Lineage (NCBI taxonomy): Eukaryota > Metazoa > Chordata > Aves > Coraciiformes > Cerylidae > Ceryle > Ceryle rudis. The sequence goes on from JAAGNO010027632.1 coordinate 9,178, forward strand.
TTCAATCCCCACCCAGATGTAGGCCATGGGGGCACTATTAACTATTCCTCATGCTATGAGAATACAGATTGCTTGGGCCATCAAAATAAGTTGTTCATTTGCTGAAGTGAGAAATGATGCTAGCTCTTCTCTAGCAAATACCAGCAAAGAAAATTGATGACTGATGTGCTGCCGTCGATGCCAGTGTGGTTTTCTGTAACAGTTACACATACAGCTACTCTCGTCTCAATTTTCATAGCCCCAGCCGGTCAACTCACCTGTACAACAGGATGTGCAAACCCTCCTTAAGCGATAAACTCTCCAGAAATTCTAAGTTGCATACAGACCTTTGCTGGATGTAGGCAAAGATGTCAGGCTGACTCCCCTTTGAGTTAGTGCTCAGGTGTTTAATGACCATGGCTTTTGCTAATACCAACAGTCTCAATTAGCTTTTTAATAGTTTTCTCTTCCTGATTTCCCCAGAGGAATTACAGACACTGGTACACATGCCATAAAAGTCAAGCCTAGCTGGTGTGTGTCTCTTCTAGATCAGAAGCAACTTCCACTGAACAGAGAGATGCATTTTGAATTGTCTTTTGATTTGTGCACACAAGAAGAGTTAGTGGTAGGCTACTTTCTACATGGATGGGTTTCTCCTCGCTTACAGAAACTATCCTCAGTGTCTTCTCAATTAGTTGCTTAAGGATGTTTCATCAAGGACGGATATTAACCACATCCACCATTCTTCTACTTACTTACCTTCTTTTGGTGGGGACAGGGAATCATGCAAACAAAAGTCATTACTAAGCAAATAAAACCTTATTTGAAATGTAAACCTCAAATAAGAATATTCAAGAAAGCTTCTAGGTTCAGTCTCACTGCTGCAATAGTAAGAAGGTCCCTCTTGACCCATGATTTCTTTTTCCCTTTACATAGGAATACACCAAAGAGCGTGTAGCTCTAGGAAAGGCATCTACTTGTACAGAAAAAAAAAATAATTCATGTTGTCTTTGATATTTGCAGCACTGTTACAACTCTTGGAATATGAATACTCTGCACTATAGGTGTATGTGTATATGCATACAGAATTACTGTTAATAAAAAGATAAGTATGTGTCAGAAGAAGTCCATTTTAATATTTCTTTATGAATATCTATTATACTTGTGACACATCCTTGCTGTCTACTAAAACTCAAGTGAGAAGTTACTGTGTCTGCTGTTGCCTGTGATAATTTATATCCCCCTGGGGATAAGGGTGCTGCTAAGCTTTCTTCAAACCACTTATTCTTGGCACCAAAACTGAGCAATTACAGCAGTGTCTCACACTTTGTCTTTTAAGGATGTGGCATGTTTATTACTTGCAAGAGGAAAATGACTCCTGCAATGATGTTTTAAAATCACTGGGTTCAGACAAAACCCAAAGTGTTGGCTATAAACGACAGAGTTGAATTTGTAAATAGCTCCTATTTCCATGGCATGTAAGCACAAAAGCCCCAGGCAGAAACGTATTCTTCTCCTGCTCTTTCTCTTAGCAGGACAGAGGTACTATGGAAATTTCAATCAACAGTTTGGAATAGTTTCCACAAATATTTTGTTTCTGTACTAATAGCTACTGGGTATTGACCTAAATGAGATCTTATTTTAGACTTGTAACTTGTGAAATCATCGACTTAGCCCTGCATTGCACCTGCCTAACACATAAATGCAAAATTTCCAGCAGCTTGGAAAAGACCTGAAAACACTTAAGAACAAAACCAAAACTTCAATAACCATCTATGCACATAAACATAATAAGGAAATTGGTCCTCAGCTGCAAAATGAAAATGTAACACTGGATGCATAAAGCTGTCCAGTAAAATATATTCATTGCATCAAATGACAGATATGATAATTTCACGTACTTTCTATAAATCTGGAAAGTAATGGAATAGAAAATAAACAGCCAATAACACATGAACAATTTAGAAAAAAAAATAATTCAAGCTATTACTTCTGAAATACAGAATTATATTGGTCTCATTAATCAGTTCAGAGTGGTGTGTTAATGAATGGAAATTACTTCCTTGTAAGGTGTTTCTTTTACAAAATAGTTTCTCCTACAGAGTCAATGTGTCTCCTTTCTACATACTGAATAAGAAAACAACAAAAGAAAATATCTGTCATTAAAAAAATTAAAGGGGTGTATAGATTTGAAGGATTACAATACTAAATGTGAACTGTTTTTCTTTCCTTTTTTTTTTTTTTCCTTTTTCATTTCTTTATGCAATTGACTGTAAAACTCAATATACCCTGGGTAATTTGCATTGTTCTGTTACACAGCATATAGATAATAATGACATACTGAACATGTGGTTGAGAAATAAGATTGAGAAATTCCTAGACTGATCAACTGATAGTATAATGACAAGCAAAATTCTCCCGAGTTTCTAAAATATGACAGGAGATGAAAAAAAAAGAAGTTATTTTCCCTGTGTGCTTTAAGAAAAGCAACTTAAATATAACCCTCTTTTTTTTTTTTTTTTTTTTTTAGAAGTAAGAGCCTCTAGGTAATGAAATCCCTTAAAAATCCAAGTATCTGGGAAAGATGTTTCTACTAGCATACAAGAGAATTAAAAAACACTGAAGAAAGGATAGTGAAAGATGGGTGGTTGTTTTTTTTAAAAAAAGGAGAAATGTGACCGACAAGGGAAGGATGATAGAACCCAAGAGGAACTTCTGTCCTATGACATAAAAGCAGCGGCTATCCTGTTTTTACAATTTGCTTAAAAGAGCAATTCTAGGGTTTTTTTTCTGACTGCGTTCCAGTGGTCTGGAACCCTGGCTGTCCATATTTTCTTTCCTTTCAAGGAGAATGGTCCCTACCACACTACTAGAGCACTGGGGGAGATTCTGGTAGCAATTTTCTATGCTCCAGATGGTCAACTGCTCTGTGTTATGATGCCAGCTAATTCTCTCTGACCACTCAAGCCCTTTGAAAACCACCAGCGCAACCAGAGGGTGGCTTTGCGGGGCTGCCATACTTGTGTTTGAAGGGCATGCGGCTGAGGGCACGCGGCTGAGGGCACTGTGAGCTCCGGAGCAGATGGGAAGGCATGTCAGGCCCACTAAGATGCTGCTGGATGATGTGCTGGAAGCATAACTACTGAATTATTTGCTGGGCATAATTAACTACTGTATCTAAGAAGATACACAGCTCCTCCACTCCAGAAAGACTCTAAGGTGTGATCTCAGTTGCATGCAATGTGGGAGTCACCAAGGCAGTAGTGTGCACCTACACATGGTAATTTTTCATAAAAGCATCCATGCACTACATAAAATGCTGTTTCTCCCAGACCATCTAAACTATTTTTATCTTATGTCCATCAATTAATCATTCAACTCACATGTAGGCACTAATGTGTCACCTCCACTGCAATCATATCCTGATGCCACTCTAATATTATGATCCTTCCACTTATGCAAAAACCAGTCTTTTACATACAATGATGCTGTTGAAGTCCTACTTATTGATTGCCTGTCACCTCTGGAACAAAAATACATTCTCTAATGGGACTACCTGATCATGAAACACTTTTGAGAACACAATTCCTAAAACTGCTTTCAATAATTCATTTATATAATTACTTTCATTGGGCGAAATCTTGCCATTTCAAACTTGACTGTTAAAAATCTGACTTATAAAGTATCAACAAATAACATTAACAAAATTCTGGGGAGGGAAAAAAGTAAGATAAAGCAGAAATAAAAAGAGATGAAGAAAATGGTTACAGAAAACCACAAATCCAGATGTTAACTTGTGCACAGTGAGTGTAAAGAGCCACTTGATATCAAGCTCATGCATTAAAGACTATGGCATTTCAGGTTAAGTAGGAGCATCTCACCAAGAAGTCTGAAATCAGCTACACTCTACAGCAGAAGTGGTCACATTTCAGGAAATCAGTGCCATTACTAGTACCAACATCTCATTCATTTCAGCTTTTAATCCTCTTAAAAGGCATTAAGGTATCCAGGAATATCTCAGTTACCTGGGCCAGGACAAGTACCCAGCACCCAAAAGGTTAAGATTATCCTGCACTGTTAAAACCACCTGAGATTGACACTTCTCTTCATCTTTAGCTTCCATTGTCCTCTCTGCAACTGCAAATTCCCCCAATAACCACAGCAGCCATCAAGAGAAAAGTCTGCCCCTTTTTTTGATCAATTCTCATCCCTTCTAACAGCTTGCTTGCTGCAAGACTGTTAAGAGCATTCGGAAGCAGTCAGGATGTTAGTTTTCATCTCTAACTGTAAAAGAACTATACTTCTTATAAGTGTTCATGTCTCTTTTTGCTAATCCTTCTACAGATGGCTGGAATATCCTCAGTACAGAAAAGAAGGGTTAAAGAAAATTCAATAATGAAGGTTGTAATATGGATTAGAAACTTTTTTTTTTCCCCAAAAACATGCATACTGCATAGCATTCCATTCCTTTAATGTGAAGGCACTAATATTAAAAAAGAAATACATCACGGTTATTTTAATTACGTAAAACTGTAATAGGCATTTATTGCATCAGGCTTCAGAGGGATAGAAGCATGGGATGAAAAGCTGATTTTTTTCATTAAATAGCTGCCCCAAGGCAGATACATTCAGAACAAAGCACCTTTTCATGAGATATACCTGTCCCATGGAGACAACAACAAAGGGAATGAGGAAAGGGAGGTAGGAAGTCTGAACAAGGAAAGAATGATATGAAAAGAGTCCATTTAAAAAGAGGAAAAAAGGATAAAAGAGAAGTAGGAAGTGGGATGGAGAGACATGGTATGGTCTAATAAAGGTTAAATGGCTTAATCAATAAGAAAAGGAAGGCTTCAAAGGAGAAGGAGCAAAAAGAGGGAAAGGAAGAAACTGAAAGAGCACACTTAAAGTATGAGAAGGATTAAAACTAAGATGGAACAAGAGAAAAAAAAAACCCAAACAAATGCTCTCCAATGAATGGGAAGGAAAAGGCAAAAAAATTATGCCCACGCATACATATCACTTCAGGGAACAAAAAGCTCATGCCAGTTTGCGTCTGTTGTACCATGCATTTGACTATACAGCATTCCTCAGCACTTTTGACTGCTTAAGGAGCATTAAAAAGATGAATCTTCAGGGATGAAGGCAAGGGCATAGTCCAGGACATTCTAATTTCTCATCTACGCTTTCCTCTTCCCTGCTTTGCCTCAAGGTGGCTACCAGCAGATAGGCTCAGAAAGAACCTGGAAAGGACATCTCTCTGCCTATTGTTCCAAGATGAGGGGTGGTTTCAGAAAAAACTGTCCCCTAATGAATTGCATATGCTCCTAGTGGATTAGGGGATTCATGCCTGCCTCTCCGTAAGAGATCTGAACATTTGACAACACCAGAAATTGATACAGGGTGGTGGATGAGCAGTCTCCATTATTCATTCATTTACTTTTCCACATGGGGGAACTGTGCCTATGATGCCTGCTGACTCTCCACAGCAGTAATGTAGCAATGAAAACCATCATTCATACTAAGGTAAACAATACACCAAGAAAAAGGGATCTAATTTTCTAGTGCTTTTTGTGGATTCAAAATCAGCAGCTTTGATGCATCACCACTTGGCTTCGCTCATATCTCATAGTCACTATTAACAGACAGATACAGCAAGGGGCAACTTCTTTCCCTCCAGAGATTCAGATTAGTGTAATGGAAACAGCACACCATTTTAGGATGATTAACCTACAAAGCAGCAGCACAGCTTTGCTCTTGGAGGCAGAAATCACGGCAAGTCTGCTACAATCACTTAAGTATGATACTTATGTCAGCAGAGAGCATGTTTTTGAGTGGTGGAAATACTGGACCTGCTGCTTTTTTTCCCTTGCTACTCAACATCTCTCAAGAGACCAAACAGAACTAGAGCAGCACTGATGAGGCAGAGAAAGAGCATTGAATCCTGAGGTTCCCATACTTCATAACTCTTAAGAGCTTTTCCCAAAGGCCTTCTGCAGATGCCACTAAATTGGTTCAAGTCTTTGTAATCATGGGAGTATACTTTTCACATTTCTTTAAATATGCTTTAAGTTCTGCTGTAATCATTGGAGTACAGTAACTGAAACCAGAAATGTAAGTACAGTACAGTTACTACAGTAACAGTACATACAGTAACTAGAACTTAATTCTGCCAGAATTTAACGCTTTATTTGCAGCTATGCAAATTGAGAGTCGCTAACCATCATCACTAAGGTGAAAGTTAATGCACTGATTATAGACTATTTAGTATTCACATTTTTTTTATTTCTGGATCGATGTTGGACAAAATTTCGATACTACTAAACATACAACAAAAAAAGAGCTAAAAATATTTTAATCACTCTCTTGATTTTCTTCCTGCCTTCAAATTTCTTGAACTTTTAGTGGAAGCAGCATCCTATTCATCAATTCAAAATACATACATAAATACCTGCTAGTTTAAAATTCCAGGTGCAAAATTCATAGTCACTGTCCACTTCTTTAAGATATGACAGAACAGATTAAATCTGGGGCAGAACACCATACAAGAACATCAGCATTGCTAAAGCATGCGTGAAGGACATGGAAGCTTCCCTAACTTCCCTAGCATAGAAATGGTACTACAGGACACCTACTTCTAGAGATGTGTGGTTAAAATGCTTAAGTTTAAAATTTTTATTAATTACTATCTTGCATTCAAACTCTATTAAGGAATTTTCCACACAAAGGGAAAAAAACCCTTTGGTCTCTTGTGGGCATGCTCACAAAAAAAACCCCAACTATATGGTAATGAAGCAAAGCTGCAGCCTAAGTTCAAGACTGGATCAAAAGAACTTGAAGATAAAATATATTTAACAAAATTTTGATCTGAATATTGCTAATGATAAAGCAATTGGATAAACCTGGGCAGGCTGTATCATTTTACTCAGCTATTAAATTGCTCATTTTCTCTATAACACTAGCCATTTTAAAATCTAGCTAACAGTATAAGGAAGTGTAATAGAGGAGAGAAGAATTTCCCTTTCAGGCTCAAAACAATGCAAGTACACTGGCTGATTCCTCCACCCTGCCCAGGAATGTCCCTCAGGGCCTCTTCTCCCAGAAGACTTGCAAAGCAGTTTATTCCAGAGGGCTTTTTGGAAGCTAGAAAGAAGTTTTAAAAATATCTAACCCATCCTCCCTCTCTGCCTTCCGGGTTCACTGGCTTAAGCACACAGTAGCCAGAATTCACTACAATTCAGGGAGACGACAAAGACAGAAGACTGGACTAAAATACGAAATAATGGAACTTGAGTGAGGAAGAGATCCATAATGGATGCTGTGGAGCATTCTGATGCCAATTATTTTGAGTTACTCATACAAAACTGTAAACAAACAGAAAAATACTCCATATGACAAGCCACTGATTAAAGCCCTTGTAGATCAGTAAGGGTATCTGAAGAATAATAATGCAATGAATTCTGATAACTATACAATATAAAGTTATTACTTATGCCCTGTAATGTATTTCTTGAAAAATGCATCATAAAGACTTGAGAAGTATTGTCTTTGAATTAGCCAGGTAAATACACACAGAATGATGCATACTTACAGACACATAAGATCTAAAGGACTTGGAAACTGACACTCAGGAGGGGCCAATTATTGTTTCTATTGCTGGATACTTTTTATCTGAGAACTATTTTATGTTCTGATGTCAAGAAGATTAAAATTGTGAAGTGCATCTTTCTAATTTTTTGGTACCAGTAAAAATTAGAACTAAGTTAATTAATGAAAACCAGGTCTTTAGACACTTTATCACACATTCATAATCACAAGCAATTTCTTTCCTAATATACCACTGCTTTAAGAAACTGTATCTTTCAGCTTTTCCATTTTTATCATCCTCATCTAGAGTGCCTTCTGGCAAATCAGCAGCACATCAGAAAAGGGTGAAGAATATGAAGATATACAAGTGTGAATTTCATGGATTCTGTTGCTCCCACTACACTGTATACTTTCGGTCAGTAAAACAATGCAAGTACTTAGCTCCAAACCCCCATGTTGCACATCTCATCCCAGTAGCAATTACAGCAAGAGTCCAGCTGTAAAAACCTTATGGAGCTGCTGTGCAGATGCAAAGAATCAAAAGCGCAATTCATTAGAAGTGCTTCACTTGCTTTCTGCAGCATTTTCGATGCTGTTGTACACAGAGAGAGGGGTGCAAGGTCACCCCTATCCTTGCCTTTTCATCACTAAACAGAGGACAAGCTACCAGAAGGTAACCCATAGACTCAAGAAATGCCAGACAGTATTTTGAACCTTTTCCGAATACACTATAGGACATCACTGAGGAGAAAGAAGGGAGAATGCAACAAAAATACCCTTGCAGTCTTTGGATTTAAGAATGAACAGAACAACAAGGCTCTTTAAGCCAACTACTAGCAACAATATAAAGGGAAAGCTTTACCCTTATCTGAAGCTTTCTGAATGGACTAAAAGATTCAAACAGCAGCAGCTGGTATTTTGTACCCAGTGAGAGCCAAGTCAGCCTCCTGAATATTCAGCTATCATAACATACATTCCTGTAGTAATAAATTTTGTTACATGTTGTTTGGACAGGTACTCCTGTGTTAAATTAAAGCTTTTAAAAATGCACATAAAATGATAGTTAAGATAATATTCCGTGTGAAGTCTTTGGGTTATGGTAATGGTGGGATAAGTTTACCACTAATTACTGCAAATGTAACAACAAAAGATGAGCTGGACTGATGGCAGAATTCACAGCAACTGACTTCCTTTTAATTTGTAAGTACCCTGCACTTAGAGTATTTCCAGACTGAGGTTTGGGTTTTTTTATGACAACAAAGTATCCTGTTACGCACACAGAACTCTTCTTTGACGCTGTAACTTGCTGTGAACTGTTACGAGATTTATCTTCAAGACAAGAATGGCAAAAAGAGGCAAATTAATTCAGTTTTCTGTAACTGTAGCGGGGATACTAGTGTAAATATACAGAATTCCCAGGGAGAGAATATTTTTAGTCCTTTGTAACAAATGCTCAGCAACTTAGCAGACAGAAATATCCCCCCCTCCCCGGCTCAGAGAACCTATCTCATACCTAAGAATTCTAACGATTAAAATAATTCTACCAATTACTTTGCTACGTCGTAGTATGCATAGTCAAGTATGTAATGCAATAAACTATGCCTGAATGGTCTGTTTACCCCACAGCAAGTTACAAGGAAAACTCTTTCCCCTTAAAGGACTCGTCTCTTCGGAGCGCACCGGCTGGCAAAAAGCCAAGGGAAGCTGGTGCTTAAGCAACCAAGACTGAGCAGTGCCTGTGTGCATTGCAATCTCAGCCAACCGCAGTAAATGTTATTGGAGTTTTTGTGCTGTAAAATTGCTGCTTTCATGCCCACTGCATCTGACAATAGGAATCCTTGGCCTTGCATGAGAGAGGAAGGCTGATGTGCCTTCTAGTCAGATCTCTGCATCCGTAAAAAGTAGGGTTACTAGTCCTGTGTACTCCTAATGCGTTGGTGACAAAGAAATTCATGTCAATGTTACATCACACACAGAAGGATACTAAATGGAGAAGCCTTTTGTGTATGAAGTATGAGAGCAGAGAAATTATGCTTTAAGCATAATCCTTTAGCTTCTAAAATAGTTGATAATATTTAAAAAGGTAAAAGACATTAACTTAAAGGTGACAAACATTGAGCCTTCTATTTTTCAAAGCAACCTGGGGATAAGCTCTGTTTTCACAATCACCCAAAACCTTTTTCTTTCTTTTTTTTTTTTTTTTTTCTTAGTAACTCCAAGTGCAAAATCCTCAGTATTTCTTCTATGGAAGAATGCAACAAGCATCTCCCAGAAGAATCTGCAAAAGTCCTGTTTACTTCCAGGAAGCAGCATGTTTAAACCACTAAAACATCATCCTCCAAGTTACGGCTAACCAGAACACAGTTCAAGTGGAAGACAAAAGCCAATGAGGAGACAAATCAGATTTTTCACTTTTGTCAAATGCTCTACTCTTTTTTGCTACAAGAACTTTTTCAACACTGTACAACAAAACGTGTTGCAGTTGCATTAAAATTACTTGATTCATGTATTAACACACTGGAAGCTACCATTTATTTAATCCAAAGGTAACCTGGCTTTCCTCAGAAGTGCACAGACTCTGGTGCCCTAGTAATCATCAGCGTTTAGCAGAACTAAGGAATAAATTATGTATTTTGTGTATTTGCACAGCTCTTTCTCTTCAGCTGTAACTAGAGGATCAGACCCGGCTGAAGGAAGAAACATCTCCACAATCATTGGGACAGTATAGTTTGTGTTAACCTTACTAAATTTATACATTTTCTACCAAGCTGGTGAACATTTGGTGCTCTCCAAAGCACCAGCTCCTTACAATAAGCATAACTATATACCAAATTTTAATCTAGCTAAAACAAATTAAAAATTAAACAACTGACCAAATTTTCACAGCTTGGAAAAAAAGTGACTTTTTAAATTTTTTTTCTTTTTTTAAAGAAAAACAACCCCAAATGAGAGCAGCCTAAATACTAAAAAAACAGAAGACAAAAAAAAAAAAACAAAACCCAAAACAAGACAAAGCAAAAAAACCCCCAAAACCAACCTTCAAGATTTTATCAAACCCTCACTATTTTCAACCTATTCTATGCTTCTGGAAGAACTTTTGTATTCTGAAAGCTATCAAGGCTCAGTGAGCATTAGAGCTGATAAGAAGGGCTTGTAAAACTATAAGTTCAGGCTGTTGCCACCGAGGGATGAACAAATGAGAGCATGTGTAAGACCTTCAGCCCTCTTTTCCTAAACAAGGCTTTTTTAAAAAAGGTTTTGTATTGTGGCACAGAGTTAAAAATACTAGACCTTTCCCTGGAATAAAATAATGAAAAATTGTAAATAACAGAGTTTAATGTGATGATGTGAGACACTTGTGTCTGACCCTGACCTCACACAAATTATTTGCTGTACGCTTGCACACAGTTTTGTACCTCTGGAAGTCAGCCTAAGGCACAGCTGGGTAAAGTCCTCAGCTTTGTAATTTATAATGAAAATAAACTCTCAGTGTGACTGTTTCATTCTCCTTTTACCTTCTGTATTACAAATTAACTTTTACCATAATTTTGTTAGAACCTACGTTTCCCTGCAAGAGCAGCACATCCTTGTCCCTGATCGTGACTTCAGGAGTCTTCCTTTAACTAACTGTGGCAGAATTTAAATTCAAGCTCCTTATCTTGCAATTAAGAATGTCTTGTTTGGAATGAAGCTAGTCAAAGGAAACAATGTGTGTGTAAGCACTGGAAAGCAAAGAAGAAATGAGTTTTTGACTCTCAAGTTCATCTATATTGCCAGGTATATGTTTGCTCAGTTTAAGCGATCTGACATTTGGATGCAGCTTTCTTCCTTCGATAAAACTATATTCTGCTTTTTTATTTCACTGTATTTCAGAATCAATTTATCTTCACAGGTTTTCTTAACTTGAAACATTTTTTTTATAATATGATTTTGATGGGGAAGGGAGGAGGGGAGGAACTGTCTCTACATCAGATCGTATCTGCAGTACGATATACAGTTGGCACATCGTCCCATCTGGCACGCATTCGAGTACAAGACGGATAATTTGTCACTCTGAATCCTTTGATTTGTGAAGAGGCCGAAATCATCTTTGGAAAGATATTTTGCAGCTAATGATACAGGAGGTGTGGGGGAGACTGTTCTTTGAAGGCTACAAAGGCCACAATCTGAGGAGAATTAATTGGTCTTGGCTCTTCTATTAAGTAACAGAGATTGAAAACTGCAAAAATCTTTAAGAGAAAAACATGACTTACAACAATCAGATATGAGAACTAATTGCCCACCACTTTGCAAAATTTGATTTTGGAGGGGTGAGGGTGAGATTAGGGAACGGTAATTTGCTCTTGGCAAACAGACTGAATGCTTAATTAAACCGAACAAATGTACATTTTTGTACATTAAGGGAACCAAGTTGACAGAAGTTTGGCTTAAAAACCAAAGAAAGAGGATAAGAAGACAGATTCATGAAATTGAAATCAAATATCAAAAAGGGATCAAAAAGAAATTGGCTAGCACTCAAGACACAATTTTTAAGTTCTTAAAGCAACTATATTTGCCCCAAGCATGTGGAACAGATAAATTTGTTGATCTGTACCTAAAGGATACTGGCCTTCCTGCATTGTCTGATTTTCGACTGCAAGAGATTAAGTGCTTCTGTAGCTACCAAGGAAGCCTGCAAGCACTGCTTCATAGTCGTTGAAATGTAACAGTCTCTAGCCTAAGAAAAAAGTCAGCATGTATTTTTATAACACGAATTTATTCCATATCTACAGAAAGCTTGTCAAATACCTCTATTCAGCATCACAGGCATTCTGGGTATCAAACAGTTTTTTCTTATGAAATATTTACATGATTACGCGCATACTCAGAAGACAGTGGCAGCTTTCACTGAGAACAGGAAACCCCCTTTTCTGTTTTGCAGGATTTAAAATGGTCCAGCAAGTGGGAAAGGAAAGCGGCTGTAATGCAAATGATTTACTGTGGAAGGCGTGGACAATTTCAGAGTGAAGTCTGGGCTACAGGACAATTTGCTGGTTTTGGTTACGTTTAATCAGACAATGCATTGCAACGTGCATGCTGATAATGAAACACACTTATCATAGCTTAGCACCATAATCTCTGTTAGAAACTACAAAATCATGTGTACCTGAGCTGAAATGCACATGGGTATTACTAGAAAAACTCCAGGAGGTTACCTCAGTCCACCTTCTTCTACGCAAATGGAGGTTTGTTCTCAGCAGTACGACTGATGTTTTTGCTTATTTTAATTTCACATTACAAAGTGACAGAGCTTCTGTCACTTCCCTTGGGATACACTTATATATCTTAATACAGTTCACTGTTACATAGTTTTTCCTGATAATGTGCCTATTCTTTGTTTTCCTTATTTTCATCCTATTGCTTTTAATCGTATCTCTACATGGTACAGAACATGTCCCCTTCCATCTTGAGTTATTGGTCTCCCTTTGTAAGCACATAATTAGTGCCTAGGCTACGTACTGAGGCAAGGTTTTATTCTCTTACCTTTCCCCATCTATGAATTTCTCTACCCTCTTAATTGTTCTCATCCAAATATATCTGAACATTAGAATAAATAGCAATAATTCTAGAAGTAATAAGAGAATTTGACAGGAACTTTGAAAAAGCAAAGAGGCTCAAATTAAAAACTTATGTTCCATTGATGCTATGTATATGATTCACTCTTTGCTGATGTATTTGTGTATATCCAGTTCAAACTGTACTTGTTAGTCAGCCCATGTTGCAGATTTATGTCCGATTAAAATTCTCCATCACCATTTCTCCTTAGATTTTTCCTGAATATTCTGCATCCAGACCGGATTACTTTATCATTGCTAATTTCACATTATTAGTTTCTGGCCATACAATTAATGCTCTTTCCACATCCTTTTCTGGTATCATTTTGTCCCCAGCTGGCACTCGGAGCTCTCACTATTTAGTACCATTAGGAAACTTTATTAGTGCCATTTTTACACCTCCATCCATGTAACTAATGACGCTGTTAAATAAAACCAAGTGCTAAGTTCTAGTCAGTAGCATATGTGTTTTCCCCTTGTGGAATAACTATGGCAAGACAGGGATGAAATAAGGGCTGGGAAGTGTGTTGTAGGCATTGAAGCAAGACTGCCAGGAAGTTACATGAGATACTTGGAAGATGTTGGCCAGGACTGATTTAATTTGCCATGTGTCTTTTCAATATTCACAGGTTATTTCCAACCTTCTCACAAACCAGTGGGGTATGAAGGGGGAAATCACATTGTCCTCTTCCTCCCCTCCCAGGAGCAAGAACTGCAAAGAAGGGAAAGATGCCTTAAAGTCATGTGCCTCATCCACTACCTTTTATCACAAATCCCTGTGTGTACTGCCATTCATGCTTCAATTTCACCTGCTTCTGGTGGGAAGGAAAAACACAGAAGCAAGGAGAAGAGGAAATGGCAGATTGCTTAGTTATGGTGGTTATACATTAATTGAGGTATCTATGCAGAAAAGTAAAACATGACAGTTGGAAAGAAAATCTGAAGTGTAAAAAAGCCCATATAAACCCTTAACAAAATTCACACCTACGCTTTGTACATGTGTTTCATCTGGTCATTGCTGCTGCCAGGCTCGAGCATTTGACATGCATTCTCTCAGGTGCTTTTACAAAAGCAGAAGGTCCTGACTTTGTCTTCTTGACACTGTGGTATGGTAAGATAGAAATTTCTGTGTGACAGACACTTTGTATAATTTCTCCTATCAGATTCTAATGAGTCATCATGAACTAAAGTGCTCAAATTATGTTTACAGGAGAATTATGCCACAGAACATTTGGTGTCTGTAGAGTGACATGTCCTACAATGAGACTTCTGAATACGAAGAGTTCCTGTATGTTATCATTCAACCAGTCTTATTAGATTATTTTTTTTCTTTCACAAATTGAAATTCAGAGTTGTGCTCTAGATCTCCAATTTTTTTTCACCTTACAGGAAAGCTTAGCCATTTTGAACTGAAAAGCCCATCAATCTGCAACTCCCATGTGGCTGAAGGAAAATCTTGTTTATTGTGCATTAACTGGCAGATCCTTGATCAAGGACAACTGAAAGACATTTTATATAAAATTGAAATTTTTTTCAGATCTTCCCATCAGATGAACTTAATAATAAGAAACATGAGAACCTTGTACAACTTAAATGTTCAAAATACACTGTACAAATGCTGCTGTGAAATCTTTCTCTATTTTTATTTGATGGTTCTGCCATAATATTTCAAATTCATGGGGTAAAAATCCTCCAATCTGAATTTCTAATTGAGACTCGTCTCCATTGTCAGTAGTAAGCATTAACATTTAACTGTATCTTTTCTTCACAGTCTTTGCTTAGCCTAAGAATTTAGCTCTGTATTTCTCATTATAATACATGTCTGTGTTGAAAGATAAGCTACTACTAATTTCAATAAATTCCCCTCTAAATTCTGACTACAATTATTGGTGGAAAAAGACTAAGATGCTTATCAAGATGCTTAAATACAGCTTTTACATGACTTCTATTGTTTATAAGTAGACTTCATTACATAAACCCTCTCCATCTCAGCCACATTCAAGAATCCTCTCCTGGCAGCTCCTAGTCCTCTCGCTCCACCGCCCAATTAAAAAAATTGTTTCTCTTCGCTATAGACATATTCAGATGCCCCTGCTTCTTATAAAATAGTTTGCTTTTCTTTCCAAAAACAACAGAACTAGTAAATAGCCCTAAAATCAGTAGACATATGGGCTGACTGCTGGAACAGAGGCAGTATAGTGAGCTGCACTGTGGGCAAGAGGAACAACAAGTAAAATAAATTGGGGGTGCTATGTAAAGGAACACTGTTATGACTGATGGTCCTAAAATTTATCTCATCCTGAATTTTACAACCTATTAACACACAGGCTTAGAATGAGAAATTAGATGATTCCTAGCAAACTGTCCACAACATCCCTCACTTGATCTGATTTTTTAAAGCTACTAGCAATACCTCCAAGAAGACCTTATGAAATGGTTACCACATGAGAAGAAATCTGATTGTAGTAATTCTTACTTCTCTTTTAGCTAATTTCTCAAATGATAGTCACAGATTAACAAAACAAACTAATAAAACCCAAAGGCTTAGACTAATATAAATCTAAATACATAATCAGATCCTTTAAATTTTGAGGGAGCTGATCAAATAAACTACATTGATCAAATGAGCTCAGACTAAAGGAAAACAGAGAGATGTTTGCATAGTTGAAAGAAAGGGTAATTTAACTTGCTATTCACATAAAGTCAATAGAACTGAAAATAGTTCAATAATATAATTGTTTTTCATTTGTACCTTTTTTATCCTAAATGCTTCGAAAGTGATTCCCCACCCTCTGCCAATATAAACACTGGACAAAGTCACCCAGAATATGCCTTGCAGTTATTTTGTACCTATTAACATGAGGTAGCATGGAAAACTTAATTTATCCAGATGCAAAACAAAAGACAACTCATGAAAAAAACCTGACTTCCTTCTGCGAAACTGCTATAGATGCTGTATTACCATTTTAGTTAATCAAAATACAATACTCAAATAAGACTTTATCAAAGGCCAGGATTGAATTAAATTTACTTTCTAGGATAGAGATCCCTATACTGGTAAAAAGGCTACACAACAGTGCAAATTATCAGGTAGAAGAAGGTTACAGCTCACTTGCAAATTATGAGTTTAACTGTTAAACTCTGCTCTTGACTGTTTTACGAGGACATATTTTTCCCAATTAGGATGCCAACAGTGTAAGATATAAGAAATCAACCATAAGCAAATCAAGGAAATATTCAAATACTCATATATGTGCTGGATAAAAGCATCCTTTCTTCAAGTAATGCAAACCCTGATCCTCTAGCTGACTGCAGGGAGGGTAGTGCACTACCAGAAGACCTATAGTTTTCTCTTTGTCCAGCAGAAAAGCAAAAGAACTCAGATTATGGCAATCACAAATATGGTATCTGTGGTTAGCAAGTTGAAGCACTTCTAAAAACAAGCCTAATCTCAGGGAAGGAGAGAAAGATCATTAGCTGCATTATATGACTGCCAGCACTACTATGTGTGTGAGTGGATATATATGATATATATGAGTCTATATATCTCATTTATTTTTTTGATGGTGGGAAGCAGAAACTGCAAGCACATAAACACTGAAGGGGCAAATCTGAGACATCTGTAGATAGAGGAGACGGGAGCACAGAGGGAAGAGAGAGGGAAGGGGAAGATGAACATGTAATTGCAGAGTACGCTGGGTTTCCCTTCTGCTTAGAAAAGTCTTACCAAGAACAACTCTCTCAACACACACCATGGTTTTAATTTTGCACTGCTTGTTATCAAAAGCCCCCTTATTTTGTCCCGCTAAAAGGTAAAGACTCAACGCTAGCGGTTTGGCTCTGCAAAATTATTCTGTTCAACCAACTGATGTGCAATCTGTAGGAAAATATTTCTCCAAACCCCCTCTAGTGGTTCATCTGTAGGAGAGCTCTTGACCACCAGAAGACAGAAATGGTCCTTTGCAAATGAAGAGGCTTATTCCAAGCTTTGCTGATCTACCAGAGAAAGTCTGTGAATTAACAAATTATTCTTCCAGTCTGCCCTACAAGAGCAAAATCTGTTCAATTATACAACAAAAATGCAACCATGTACCTATTATTTTTTATGTTAAAAAAACACCAAACCGGACCAAACAAAAAAAAACCCAAACAAACCCCAACCAAATAAACAAAGAAACAAACAAACCCCAAAGCAAAAAGAGTAAAAATGTAATTTCTTAGGGCATGATACGTAACTGGGCACTGGTGTTTCAAGTAAATGTCACTCCTATTGGTTACTCATAATGGTTGGGAGGACAAGAAACACTGAAACAAACATCTCAGGAGCCACTGTTGCGTTCTCTCACCACACAGCTCTCTTCCTCTACATCTCTTTTCTCAACCTAGAGTGCCCTACCCAGGAATATACAAATCCCGTTCTCCTGCTCTGGGGAAACTAAAGAGATGGCTGGGATCTGCTGGAATTGATATGGTAGTAAAAGATAACTTTTACATTATTCTGAAGAGAAACAGCATGACAGGCTAACTAACTTCAGCCCACCCTTTAAAAAGTAAAACTAAAGGCTGGTGACTTGCTTCAAATTATATTACATAATAAATCATTAATGGCTATTGCTTCATATAAGTACGGCATTTTGAAATAACTTGAATGAGCTTTTTATATATTAGAAGTTACTTTCTACTCTTTCTTTTCTTACAGGAAATTAAAAACATCATTTGCAACATTTAAAGGAAAATCAGTTTAAACTACAAAGTAATTTTGATATCTTTAAATCTTATTAGGCAATTTTGTAAGAGGATGGAAAATAAAAATGCATTTGAACTATGGACAAAGTGTCCTCTTCTTACCATGACCTGGGACAGACACTGAAATAGTACCGGACTGTACTAGATATGAGCGGGCAGTATAGTCCTCATCTGTATCAGAGTCCTGAACTGGCTGGCTGGCATTATTACTTAATAACCACCTCTGGTTGTCATGGAGATTGGGTGATGGAGGAGGGGAGTGTAAATGTTCAGTAACTGATGGACTAGATGAGGAGGATGGCATGGGAGGACCTATAAAAAAAAATAAAAAATTTTTAAAATATGGGTCAGGATATCACATGAACAACAAATAATTTATTTTTTTCATCACCACAAGGCAAACAGTCTACTTCAAACAATAAAAAGAGATGGACAAAGAAAATATGGTAATTGCCAATAATAATTTGGCTTAAGCGTTTCAGAATACATAACACAATGCCACAACTTGCTATTTCAATAGGAAGTGTCTATTAGTGCCTGGAATTCCAATGTCTCTGCAACACAGAATGACAGAGGAACATGTGCCACCTGAAATGCTCACAACCATTTGGAAAAGACAGTATTTTCTATTTTTGAAGCCTCTAAGCAGAACAAAAGTACTGAAATACATGGTGGTGCTTGTTTCAGGGGGACACTGATGTCTAGAATCTACTTATGGAAGAAAATAATCCAGATAAGCAAAGGAACAGGAATTGTTTTCCAAGCTCACACATACAGGGAAACTCACAGCCCTAAATTTCTACCATATGAGTTATGCTGACATGAATTTAAATTTTTACCAGTGTTTCTGACACATATAGTATTAAAACCAAGTTTTTTTTAAAGCACGCGTACTCAAAGACTACATCCCATTTCTACAACTTGGAAATGTCATAAAGGCATCACAGAGGAAAACATTTAAATAAAACTTTAGCGTATCATGACACTGCTTTTAGTCCTTCAATGAAACAATAACTACAGTAAGCAGCAGAGAAAGATTTATCTAATTTACTCTGTGAATATATTGATTCTTTATAGTATTTAGTCAGCACAGATCTTACTCTGTGAGAGTTAAGAGTGCTGGACTACTTTTGACTAACGTATTATGTTGCCTGTAGGTGGGGAATTGTACCAGAAAATGAAGTAGCTATATTACATACTTTATGTTAAAAAAAAATTAGGTTAACCTGCATGGATACTATTCATAACTATGAATCTAAATTTAAAATTAAAGAAAAAGAGGGGTTTTTTTTTCCATCATGTAATGATTGGTTTTTATGGTACGCATTAGTATGGTTACGCTGGAGAGGTGCGCACCTCTCAATGCTATATTTAGGTTTAATAAAATAAATCATATTGGCACCAATAACTTGAATTATCTCCCCTCCATCTCTCTTGTACACTGCTAGAACCATGCTGATTTATTTTTTCTTTTTCATATTCAGTTTATCCCATCACACACTATCTTAGAGATCGCTAAAACATGTTGCTAAGTCCTAACCAATTGGTTTTCCTGGAAAGAAACCTGTGACAGCCTCACCAGAAACTGTTTGCTTAATTCTTTCATATGCCATTTACCTCTTCTTGAAGTGAACAGCACAAATAAACATTATCACCAATTTAAGATTCACATTAGGTTCTGGAAGGAAAGCGAGCACTTACTATTACTCACATAACTCCTGTGTGAAACCCAAGGTTTATAGCAAGGGAAATAACAAGGATGGAGGAATGACATTTCACAGGGCTCAACTTGCGAATTTCGAAGTCAGGAGTGGGCACATGTTAAAGTTCAAGATAAAGCACCTCCAGATTTTTTTGCTACACCTTGGTTTTTTGCATTGCTCACTTCAGTAACCTGGATTTGGGATTATTTCTTGATGGAGATTTAATGCATTATTTATGTTGTACCCAAATCAACTCTGATAGCCATTATATTTCCTTTTTTTTAATAATTCCAATAAGAGTTAACAGTAGGTTCTTTTTTCAAAAACAAATTAGTTCTATGATTTATTTTTTTTTTTTTAGCTTGGAACAAATCTCCTTTACTTTCTTTGGACTTACAGAGAGAAATATAGTAATATGTTCCAGATGTATACTGTCTGAAGCAAAGCAGCATCTCAGTAATACCTGTGGAGCTTATGCACAATGCTGTTCTCAATATGCTTCCTCTCTCCTTCTCAATTTACACTCATTAACTTCCACACACAACAGAGCTTTGATTACACAAACTGCTATCATACAGTTAATATCCTGTTTTCTTAAAATGTGTCACATCCAAGGTTAATTTGTAATTATTTTGTAAATTCCTACATTTATTTGATTTATTAATCGTTTCAGTGCTATGTGGCTAGTTGACACTGCACTGCACTGATGAGTAGCTGTCCAGAAAGAGCATCACTTGGGTGCTCTGGTTCACCAAGTTTCCCAGTTCAGAGAACACTGTGTGTCAGGTGTGGGGTGGAAGCGTGGGGCTATCAGCAAAGCTCCCACTGCTACATTCAGTGGAGATAGAGCTCTGCTACTGCAAAAATCAGGTGATTAAGGCTCAAACACCACCAGGAAATTATGTAACTTTGGTGACTTTATTTTTATAAATAAACCTAATTCTGTCAGGCAGGTCTTTCTTGTCACAAAGTTACATGGTCTGCAGAGAAAAGGGAGCTGGATATAACATGAGCCAATTCTTCACAAGAACCGTAGGCCAACCAGCTGGGATGTGTATTTCTGCACAACTTCATTCAGCACTGACAAATTTCCTCTTCGATTCCAAGTGAAAAGACAGATAGCTATCTATATTGCCATTTATAGAATAAGCTACATGTTCAGAAAAAAACCCACAACAAAATGCACTAGGAAAAAGGATTGTAAATGATGTGTACATTCCTCTCTTTTTTTTTTTTTTTTTTTACATGGAACGACAGGCATTTAAAAATATTTGGTAATACCTCTTATTGAAGCCTTAGCGAACACATTTATAAATCACAAAAATCATTAAGTATGACAAAAGTCAATGATATTGATTATAACACTTTTTCCATACAGCTTGGAGGCACACGATTATGCAAAGAATATTTCATTCTAAGGAAAACGACAAAAATACTTTTTTTTTTTTTTTTCCCTTTCACCCTGTTGTTTCTTTTGGTAAGCACCAAGCAAAAATTTATGTTCTTCTGCTTTGACTTTTTTTACCCGTACTTTAAAAAAGTAAATATTCTTGTTTTTACTATGTGATTATGATATAAGAGAGTAAGCAATTTTTCACAAGAAAGTATTCTAAGACTGCTTAAATTCCATCTTTTATGTTAGTTATGAGGATAAACACACTTGAATTTCTCAGTATTTTCATAATTGAAAATACGTGACTTTCAATTACCTTTATGCAATTCTGAAAAAATTATCTCACATGAAAATGTAAAATAAATTTTGTGGCAAATATAGGCAAATTCCAGCAGGAACAGACTCAATATAGCAGTATGAAGATGTGAATAAATTTGCTAAGGAAATACTAGGAGTCCCCAGAGAAAGTAAAACCCAAAGAAAATTGGCTGTAAGAGTAACATTAACAAGAGAGATACACCCGAGCTAATAATGGATACATTAAATACATAGGTACAAGGTAATTATGTTAAAAAAAATTGTTCTCTTCAGAGCAAAGATCAGCACTGATCTAAAAGATGGTATAAAATAAAAGTTGGAAGCAGAGCTGATGTCACATATGGAAAAGATGACAGGGACAAGTATGATAAGTGCAACCCAGAAAGAGACAGTAAACAAACAGTGGGGAGGACTGCCATCGATGGACTGGTAGTAATGGGAGGCAAAGGGATGCGTGGGACTTTCTATAGTAAGTAAATTACGGCTTAAGTAAGGCTAAGGCTGAGCGCCTCTGGCCATTGCTGCTGCCTAACAGGGTGGGTATGGGAGCAGAAAAGCGAGGGGGGTGCCCGCAGGGATGAGCCAGGGGCAGTGCAGGGCAGAACTGTTCTTGCAACCCCAGAGATCTCAGGGTCACCTTCACCTGGCCACAACCCCCGGCTTACAGTCATTTACAAGTCGCCTACACCCTCTCACTTAAAAAAACCCCAAACTATCAGCAGCTTAAGCTTATTTATATTGTATTACGAAGAATGAATCCCAACAACTGCTCAGCTTTCATCTTTTACCTGTTATCCCATGCTAAAGAAGCGCTTTGCTTCAACACCAATGAGCGCGTAGATGAATTACACGCTGCGTCTTCACTAGATGCATTTTAGAGAAAATAGTATTGGACACTTTTTGAACATGGCATTTAGGAGAAAAGTAGGATAGAAAAGAAGCAGTAGTAATGATCTCCTGCTGTTGCAGGGTGGGCAGGCTGGAATAGATGACCCAGAAAGTCTCTGCAGAGCCCTAAAATACACACACTTATGAAAACTTTCCAACAGATTCAAGCTCTTAAAAAAAAAAAAAAAAAAAGATGACATTCTGCTGGCAATATGACATCAACAAGAAAAGAAAACCATTGTTTTTATAATTATAAATCTACACGTTGTTCTTGCGATTATAAATCTACGCATTCTTAAGATCATGTTTTAGCTCAGGAAAGTCTTTGTTGCTTCATGATTTCTTTAATGCTGAACTTTTGTTCATGTTTCTAGATTAGTTCTCAAAACCTGGCATTATCAATTCACGGCATAAGACATATTGTGAATTAAAAACTTTGCAGAAGTAATTTCACTATAAAAATTTGAAAGGCCATTATTTTCACCTCAATCAGGATGCATAAATCCTATACCTAAATTTTACATAAAACTTCTGATGGCTGCTTAAGGCAACACAAGAGTAGACAGCTCCATTTAGGCTGTTTAGCTGTGGCAGAACAGTGCATATTTCCTTTCACAGTCTTGGCAGCCCTTGTCACCGAGACTGAAGAAAAGAATTCCTCTATCTGCATCTCAAAGACAGAGGGGAAGAGTCTTATTTTGAAGTTAGTAGTAAAAAGTACTTACTGACTTCAATGTCAGTATGAAAATGCTATTAAATTACAAATGGCGAGGTAGGTATCTTCTTTCTTTGCTTAAATTAATGGGATCTTTTGCTTCATTGAAATGAATATTTCATGTTATTTGAAATGGCACTATTATGTCATACAAACCCAAAAACATACCACATGCTGTGGAAAAATATGTTACAGATATAATGGCCCACTAACAGTAGCAATATATATATCCATTTTGTACTTTGCTCTTCACAACAGGAAAAGATGGAGGGTTTTTTGTTTGTGGTTTGGGTTTATTGTTGGCTTGGTTTTTTTTGTTTGTTTTTGTTTTTTGGTTTTTTTTTCTTTAATAATAAAACAGTTAATGGGATCTTTTAAAACTGAGATCAGACAGGCAGTGGTTTGTGAAGGTCAGAAATAACATGTCTTCTGGCTAAATTAATTAGAAACCAAAACACTTTCAAGCAGGCAGAAGGACACTGATGGCCCTTCTGAATCAAGCTGTGGTGAATCTTTGCAATCTGTTCTAAGGCTCCCCAGCATGCTGAAAGCTGTAACACAGTCCTTTTAAATAGGGCACCTATACCCTCCTAACAAGTTTCCCAATTGCATTCCAAAGTTTCAGTTTCCAACACAGCACATGGAGATTGACCTCCAAGAAGCCCACTAAAACCCCAGAACCCCACATCTCATGTGTACAATCCTAAGCAACTGGATTTTGAAACTCCTCATCTCTCTATATAACATAGGAAGTTAGTAATAAGTGAGTTTTAATTGTAAACTCATTTTTTATTACGGACTCCAACCTGTATGACTTAGCATTGGCATTTATCTCTCTGCTGGATACTGCAGCCTTCTGCAGCCAACCTGCAGTGACAGTTATCTCTTAATTAAAACTCTACATGCAAATAGAGCTACTGAAAAGTGTTGTGGCATAGCACACAAAGAAAGATTATTTATAACCAACACAGTTCTTTTTATCTACTTATACCAGAGTCGACCACTGTAGCTACTGTGGAGACTTCTCCAAGGAAATATGGGCATAGATGTTTTTTCAAATATATACACATGCACATATACACATATATAAATAAGACCGT
This sequence comes from Ceryle rudis, assembly GCA_033439905.1. Taxonomy (NCBI): domain Eukaryota; kingdom Metazoa; phylum Chordata; class Aves; order Coraciiformes; family Cerylidae; genus Ceryle; species Ceryle rudis. Next base: position 33,198 of record JAAGNO010027632.1, read on the forward strand.
ATAAATCTATCTATAGTGAAAAATACCCCAGTGAGAAGAACTACATGTCAAGAATTCTTTTAAAAATAAATGTTTTCAAACATATAAATATGATGCTTGCAATCTACTATAGGTCCTCCATTGAACTGTTTTTATTTTGCTTTGTTCATGCACATAATGGATAATGACCCTTTTATCCCTGAACTGGGAAGTGTGTTTTCCCTCCGAGTTTCAAATCCCTTTGAGTGCTGATGAACTGTGACTACATCTCCGATGCAAATCTTAAACACAAATGACATCTACCTTTCTTACATTTCCTTGAAACTCTATTACTTCTAAACAAAACAGGTGCATTATCTTTGACATGTATTTTAACTCATAAAGTTGCAACTGCTTCTGTAGACTGTGAAAGCTGAAACTTTACAAGACAATAATCAGAGGACATTGATTTATAAACAAAGGTAGTCCATTAGAAAGCAAGAGACATGCTGGCCTAAAATATTGTAATTTGCTTGGTTTTCTTCTTCTTGCAAGTGTAGTATAATAATCACAGTCAGTAATAAAAAGCTTGCAATTGTCTTACGAAAAAAGAGAAAGATTTCTAAAGAAAAATGGTTATGCATCAGAACTGACATTTCTGAAGCAAATACTTTGTCTTTTGAGGCATTTTGGTGGTTTTGGAAATTTAACAGCTGCTGCTCAGCAGATTTTTAAATGAGAAGGAGTGCCCTGTTCTCACAGGGGTCAAACTGCATGATCACAATGGCTCCTTCTTCAATATTGAGTTCAGGCAGTGCTCATCTTCGCTTTAAATGGGAATTTTATCTGTAAAGAAATTGCAGAATCTGAGTCTTAACTGGCAGATTATCCTAACCACAGAGCATCACCACCATTATTTTAATTTTTTATTATTTTCAAAAGGAATTACCTTATAATGTAAGAGTCCGGTGTAGAGCAAAGGTCCACTCACATAGGCAGAAAGTTTGTAAGCTGAACTAAAAACCTAAGTATCTCTAGAATCTAGGGTTTAGTTTTAGGAGCTATTCTGCTCAACTCAACTGAACTTGACACTTTATAATTAAAGAGTGGGTACACAAAATATTGGAAGGGGAGCAGAGAGATATTTCCAGAAAAGTGAAAAACCTCATTTTACTCAAAAAATAATTTTAAGTGAAAAGTTGCCTATTTCTTTTTTTTTTGGGGGGGGTGGGGGGTGGGGTGGGGGGTTGGTGCTTGTGGTGGTGTTTGCAGAGAAGCAAGCTGATGAAATCAACTGCAGATTGAAAAATGTTTTGATTAACTCATATCTCCACTTGAGATGTGAAAGTTATCACACAAAAATGTCACCTCTCCATTCAGAGCATCTGCTGGGATTCAAGCTCCTCTGCCTTGTAACGACAGCCTCATACAGCATGGCCAGCACAGCACAAAGAGATGCCAGCTCAGACACTGACTCAGCTGTACAAGTCATACGCTCCCAGTTTTGGCCAAGCCACTACAGCTTACGACTAACCCACAAACCCTGGCAGCAAGCACACAGCAGCTGGAGCATCACGACCAGGAGCTTCCAAGGGCAAGCAGTGCTCAGACTGTGCAGGCAGGGGAGTTCTTGGGGTCCCCCTATGGACCCTGTGTAGCTCAGCCACAGATCTGGCTTCTTCCTACCATGGCCACTGAGCTGGAGCCTTCTCAAATCTGGCCATAGTAACGAGGCACGCGGTCTCTCCACCTGCAGGAACACGTACACAGCTCCATGCTGATGCAAGGCAAAGGGCCCCCGTTTGTGGCTAACAGCTCTGCTTCAGTCACAGCCCTGTGTTGCTCTGCTCATCTGCCTCTGCTTACTGCTTCCCTGACCACTACATGGAGGTGGCAAAGGGCAGGAGAGGTCACGAGCGGAGGGGATGTGCAGCCAGTCGTTCTCTACGCTCCCTATTTGCCAATTCACGTGCAAAACAACTAAGTCAGCATCACACAGGGGAGACAGAACCCAGCCCTTCTCAAAAACCTGCCAGGATTTTCATGTTAAAAACCCCCACTGCAGACAAATGAAAAAAAATCCCCAACAACAAAAAATCCCAACAATGAAAAAACCCAACAACAAAAAACAACAAAACCAAAACAAACAAACCAAAACAAAACCAGGAAAAAACCCCACCACTTTTTTTTTTCTTTTTTCTTTCCAGAATGGACACCGAGCATCGAGAATGGTGCTACTGGCACATACTATCATTGGTGCCGAAAGGATAGCCGCTCTCAGTCTATGTGTTCCTCATATTCATTCTGTGATGAGGCTGAAGAGTTTACTTTCCACTCTCAGTCCTGACCTTTGTAGAAGACTATCATTTTTCTGGATGATGATGATATTCTTTCAGATGGCAATTCATAAAGAGTAATCACCTAAAAAAGTAACCTTTGAAGAAACGCTTCTTTATTCTTCCTATCCGTGACTTTTTATTATTAGAGGTGAAATGGATTGAGCCATGTCACATCCAGTTTATCATTCTTCCAGCATGACTCTGTTGTAGCTCACATACTTGGTATTTTCAATGTTGCTTTGGGCTAAATTGGGGAGGGGTGGGGGGTGGGGAAGGGAACGAGAGGGGAGGGCAGAAAAAGTATTTTTGGAATAGGACAGGAAATGCATCTTGAAGAGCAGAGGAAGACTTGGGGATTTTTTTTTTGGAAGGGAGTGGGGGAGAGGCTTGTTAAAGAGAAAATAAATCCTCCGAGAATGACTCACAAATCATTCAGTTCTCAGAATCAGGTAATTTCCCACCCTGATTCCTCCCACCTCAGTAAGAAGTAGTCTAAAGAGGAATCAAAGCAAGTACTGATTAATTAAATTTGTTTTTCTTAATTCTACTGGGCTTTACATGAAAAAAGCAGTCAAAGCAACAGTAGGGATGCCAGTTTTGCCACCAGTGTGGCTGCTGCCTTGCAGTCCATTATAAAGGGAACTATATCTTTGAAGCAAAGCATCCAGAGAAGTAACAACAGAGGATTGCTTATGCTTGTAGACCACGGAAGATGACTTCCTTTCTGAGAAGGGAACATGGCATCTTAGAGAGATTTTGACAGATGCTAACACAGATCAACAAACTGCTGAATAGTATTTCGTAAAACTCATCTATAACAACAATACCTTATTTCTCAATATTCAAATTAATTCTTTTAGTGTGGTTATTTATATCCCTGTTAGCTACATTTTTTTGACCATTAGCTATTTCAAAAAGATCAGGCTGTGGCATAACAAAGGAAGAAGAGGAGAAAGGATGTGATGACTGTTGCCATCTTCACCAGCTCCTAATGGAAAGCTACCCCAGGGACTGGCACATACCCTGACATGAGTACATCCGTACACCTCCTGGCAACACAGCCCTGCAAAGACCAGCATGATGTTGGGCAGCCACCAGAATGAGCAGTGCTACTACTAGAGACAGAAACAAACCTGTGCCGCTACACCCTGTGGTTGCCCAATAAAATAAGTAAACCAATAAAATTTCCCATAAAACTAAAGAACCACGTAATGCTTACAACAGCATTAAGCAATGAGAAGGAAGAAAGCAGTCCTGTTAAGGAAACATCAAACTTGCCTAACCAGTGAAGAAGTCTTGAACTTCTGGGCTTGTATACTGGAAGGTAACAGAGCCAACTGTTACCTCTTTGTTACCTCCATTTTCAAAAGCCCTTTCCTTCCTGCTGTACTTTCAAGTTTCGCCCCTTGTCAGGCCTTTTTTTTCTGCTATATTAAACGTAACTCTTTAACAAAGGAATTTTGGGGAGGGGAAGAATTAGAGAATTACCAGAAAATTATCGACTGTTGTCTCACGCAGTACAACACCCGCAAGCAACAGGACGTTTACTGGACATTGATGTCTCATTACATCTAGTGTGTAATTTATTTCTCTGTTGGAACAGAACTTATCAGCTTTGCCCATGCGGAGAAAATGTTTCTACCTTAGAAACAAATACACAACCACAGGCAGGAAGCTGGAAAGCTTAAATGAAAACCCCCTGCATGATCACCAAAGTTAGCTCGCTATCAAAGCTGCTAAGGCAGCGGTGTTGAAATGGGCCGGAGGTGGCATTTTAGAGACAGATTTTTGACAAAGTCTAGTCTTGTTGAGAGATGATTTAGAAAACCGAGAACAATAAAAACTGTTGTGTACTGAGAATTCGGAGAAAACTGGACTCTTTATTTAGGTCTCTGAAAATTCAGCATGAGAACAGAAAGCCCACATCAACAAAAATGGCTTATTTTTGCCAGATTATATAATGTTTTAACTGGTGATAAAATTTATACAGCAGTATTAAAGTGCTACAAAGTTGCAAAGTTTTAGTTACTCTCATCTGCCAGATTATTGTGATCTAAACTAAAATGTACTTTGAGTAGTTACATAAACCCCCTATTTGATAGTTTTAATTTTATAACATTTTGTCTGTGTCAGGACTGCATTGTGTTCTCACTATACATATGATTTAAAATCATAAATTTCAAACATGGTTAGTTATCCATTCAAGTTCAGAACAACACAGACTTTACATTTCTTAAAAAAAAAAATACACAAACCCCTCACATTACTGTAGGTAGGTCAGAAAATGCTGAATGGAGGTAAAAAAACCCCTTTGGCCTCAGATTAAAGGTGGAAAATTTCCATCCAAAAGTGCTTTTCATAGAGTTACAAGCTAATGAACAAAAGAGAGTTCTAATAAAGTTTCATGAAATGTTAGCTATAAAGATTATGTTATTACTGCTGGATTTTCTTTGCCCATTTCACCACTTCAGAAGAGTAAAAATCAAGGTAATGTAAATCACGCTGGTTACTTGTAAGAGGTTTCATCTCAATGAAAACAGAAAAGGTCCAAAAGACTAGGCCAAAATACATATAAGGAGAATTCCAAAGTAGAGAAAATACTTGTTTACGTCTGACTGGAGCCAAGGGCAACAAACCCTCTTTACCAAGCTGCTTCCAGAGTCCTTGGGCCTTTGTCCAAGGACAAGAGAAATGCCAACTTGGCCATCCAAATCTGCCGACAGACAGAGGTTATCTGTCTCTTTGAAAAGAGATGAAAGGAAATTCTTCTCCGAGTGCTTTGCAAACTCTGAAACAACTGCTCTTCATCTAAACAGCAGGATTGCAAGCAGAGGCTGTATAAACCTCCGAGTTCCTGAAAAATTATTAATGTTGAAGCATTATACTTTTCAGATGCACCTCTCAGTACCTGTAAAACCTGCCAGATAAAAACCAGTTACTACACAGAAAGTGTTTAAAGGCATTGGTCTGGAAGCCCTGCCCTGTAAAACAAATTCCCCGTATACTTTATTGCACATGCTTCCCCAGATTATCCACTCCCTTGCATCAACCTTCATAAATCTATACTGCCAAAACATCTACCAAAGCACTTACTGATAAGAAAAGACACGAACAAATTCCTTACTTGACTGCTTTTTTTCCCCCCTCTTTGAAAAAGAGACTTTTTAACAGGTTTTTGGCCAAGATTACATTTGTATTCACAGATTTGCTCCTTTTATAAAAAGAAGTAATGCAACCAGTTATGATACCAGCCCCTGAAAGAGCCAACTAATAGCTCTACTTTGTCCACATTCATATCAGCACAAAAGTAACTAATTTGATATGATGCTTGATAATGCAGCACTACATAAGGAAAAGCTTACACAGGAACACTTACAAGCTAAACATATTTATTCTGAAAGGATCAGACCATATAAAATGCAATTTATAAGCACAAAAAAAAAAAAAAAGAGAAACACAAAACTGAAACCCGGATTACCGACATTTCATTCCTTTTGTACTTTGGCATCTTTATATCTAACATACATGCAGTTTTCTGATGCAGTTGCTGCTACTACATGCTACTTGATTTAGCTTCCTACACTTGAAATGCGATGGTATCTACATGAAGGACATAAAGGAAAAGTCTTAGCTCTCTTGCTCAGTTAGCCGAGGTAATTTCTTTTCTTTGTGTTGTTAGTATTTGTTATTTATCTTTGAGGTACCCTAGTAGTCCAAATAATTATTCATTACATGTTTTCTGAAGCAGTTACAGCCTGCAAAGTCAATTTTTGGTCAGAATTTTTACATCCACAAGTAGAAAACAAATCAGAGGATACTTCAAAGTCAGATCCTGTCAAATAGAGGAGGATGTTAATCAATGCAGTTTAATACAAACCCCTCTGTCATACTGCTGTTGAGATTACGTGTGCTGAAGTGAGCCGGTAGTGATATTAAGAACTATACACAAATTTCTTTTGAATAAAAATAATACATCAGCCTGTAACATTCATCAGCCCATGAAAACTCTGAGGAATCCAACTTTAACTGCAAGTGTCTTTTTGGATCTGTTTATTTCAGAAGATGTGGTAAGAATGATGGTATAATAAGTTTTACTATGTTTTAAGCATAAATGACTCATACATCTTTCCATTTGAAAGAAAAAATCCTAACATGCAAGTACAGTATGTTACCGCAGCTGCTCCACGGGAACTACAACATATCCATTTGGAAGGAAAATGCATTTATGGAAAAGCCTGATTAGCAGAGAAAAAAAGCAGAAAACAATTCATTATAAACAATAAAATACAACACAAGTGCTTTGTTTGACATTTTTATGGTTACAGTCTGTTTTAATGGAATCTATTGGATTAAAACACATCCAGCTCTTCCCCTCCTACCCCCATCTCAGATTATTCTTCATTTATGTTATCCGGAACACCCCCCCCCCCCAAACTCTTCCAGTTTTCTGTAAACCAGGCTTTGAAGGAGGGGCTCCCATGCTAGTTGAATGTAAAGCTGCTGGACAGAACGCCCCAAATTACCATCTTGTTCGGGCATCTCCTACCAGGATCTGAATTTAGGGGTAGAAATGCATGCTCCCTCTCCTTTTTGTTTTGCAAAATGCCGTAATTTTATCTCGTGTGCCTCCTATCCCCTGCAAAGTTATGAACTGAGTGTTGCAAAGCTGTCAGGCAACATACCTCTGTGAATTACACAACATATATAAAGTCATGGTAGTGCCACCTACATCACGACATCTATGACCACCTAGAGACAAGCCTTCCTGATGTCCTAGCTTTCCCTTTACAGCCAAAGAAACCTCTATTTCTCTACCTTCTTTTGTCTTACCTCTACTTGCCCTTTTATTCCCATACAACTTTCTTGTTAATGGATACCTATTTTATCTTCCCCTCACCCTGCAAAAAAAAGTTTCATATGCTTCTTCTGTCATATACTAATTAATTTATTGCAGAAAAGGAAGGGAACTTCCACTAAAAAATTATCAAGACAAGAATATATGGGTTTATGGAATATAGCAGTAGTTAACATTTACAACATTTTGTGACATGAAATAACATAAATACACAGATAATGTCAGTGATGTCATTGTTTCTTTTCATGAAAGCAAACTTGTATGTGTTTAAAATAAAAGGACTAAGTGTATAGAGTTGAGCATTTCTTCATGGAGTATCTCCCAACCATCTGCCAAAAGACTCTTCAACATGGGAAGAGACTCAGAACTACCTTTATAACCACCTGCTACTGGAGAGGCATCTAAGACGTTTAACCCCAATTTTTGGTCGATGTAAGACAAACAAACAGGCAGAGACAGCAGTTAACCAGAAAAAAAGACACTGAAATGTTTTGCTTGATTCAGGTCCAAGGATTAAGTGTGGGTCTCCCACCTTCCAGGTGAATGCCCCAGCTAATGAGCCCCCAGATAACAGCAGAGCAACTTGTTCTCCCTCTCTTTTTTTCATTAAAATCTCTGAAGAACCATGTTTAGTTCTTCATCAAGAGAAGAGACAAGCATGCTAAATTTTTCATGACACTGAATTCTTGTTTTCCTGCCAGCCCTAGTTATGTGTGAACATTTTAGTCTCCCTCAGGCATTTATTTCACTACAGAGTCCTGAAATACTTAAGTCTATTAAGACCTAAAATAAACACGCAAAGAGGAATCTACTAGTTGTTCTCCCAGTCTACGCTTTAAGGAAGCAGTGCCTACACCAGTCTGGAAATTATTCTCGGTGTTGCCAATGAAATGATGGTACATTTGGCAACAAACACATGGAGCTGTGTCAGCTACCACAGCAGGGTTCAGCTCCATGCCACAGCAGAAGCAGCACCATCTGCAGACTAGGAAGAACTGGCTAAATGAGGCTGAACCTGGGAGAATCAGCTGGACTGCAAGTGCACAGCTGGAGCACAAAAAGTAATACTTTCCAGAATAGTTGAATTTACTAAACACGCACGCAATGACTATTCTGCGTGCGCATTATGCCTGGGTTTGTGCCCAACTGAGTCCCTGCCTGATCCCTTGCTACCAGGAAAGGGGGCAGCTGGCAGCAGGCAGCGACTGAAGAATAAGTCACACAGCTTAGCCTTGGTTAACCTTCTCACCAAACACCTTTCTGGACCACAAAGCGTGCTGGCTGCAAGCTAGGCTGGCCTGCTCTGTGTCAAAGAAGCGGGAGCTTGCGAAACGAAGGCCAAACACCAAAAGATTAAAGCCAGACCTTGAAAGGCAGCAGATGACTGACTGAATTAACCACTGGGTTGCAAATACATCACGTAAGCTATGAGCCGTGCATCCCTCAACTACAGAAAGGAGCTGAAAGGCTACTCATAACGAACTCCCTACATAAAATAGCTGGATTTAAAGTCACCCACTGAAATAATTTCATGGTCATTCCCAATTTATCTATGCATTCTCTATCTACTCACTCCTATGAAGGCCTGGAAACAGACCAAGATTAGTTGTTATAAGAATAATAGGCCTTTTATTCCCTACAGGATCTCAAATAGCACTTCCACCCACAATGCTCTATTATCATTGTTATTGCTATTATGCACTTAAAAAGGAAGCACACATGGCCAATTTTTGGCTAGAAAATACCATGCCTGATACCAAATCTGGAATTCAACACTGTTGTCCTGAAAACATTCTGGGCAGGTGTCAGTAAGTACATGTGTGGATGTACACAGTGCTATATTGGAGATGTTACTTACTAAGAAGACAATGTGGACATCTAACTCAGCTGTCATGACTTGCTTGGGATGCACAAGCCCACAGTTCATGCCTGTCCCTGGCATATCTTCAGAAAGTGCCCAGACCAGCTTCTACATAATGACTCTTATCATCCTTACCCAAACTCCCACTCTGCCTTTTTTCTTTACCTTTAAGTAGTTCATGTGTCACCTTCTCTATCTACACTATGTTTGAAACAAACTTTCAGAATCCTCTTGCTAAACAGTTTCTCTCCTACAGTTTATACAAATGTTAGTCCTCAGGAGACCAGCACCAAGTTCCCTGGGATAAAGTGGATTTAACACGTGTGTAGCATGTCTACGTAATACTAGAAGGTGATCCCCATTGAAAGCACAACCTAAGGAAAAAGGCTGCAAAGTCTTTTTGCCATTTGGACCTGTGAGGTGTTTTTTTCCCTCAATACAAAAACTGACAGCTGGATTTTGCCAAAATCCAAGCAAACTGGAGCACAGACATTCAACTTGTTCCTTGCCCTGTTTCTAATGCTCCCAAAGAACTTTGCCGAAGAGATCTTTCTAAAGGCAAACCCAAGAAGATTTCTGTACAAATGATGAATATGGTGGGGAGGGATATGGGGAAGCCTTTTTGAAGCCTGCAGTTCTGTAAAGTGCATGTATTTATCATTAAAAAGTGGGGTTGGAATAAAACTTAGCAATTCTTCTACATTGTGTGTCCTTGTATTTGTCAAGCATTATGAAGGTACTTCAGTTTCCCAGTCTGTCCACAGTAACTGAATACAAATGAAAGAGCAGGACCAAAAATCACTATCAAAGCCCCTATAGGAGCTGTGCTCTGTACTCTAGGTAAATTTCCACTGAATCTTTGGTGGTCAAACCATTTTACGTTAAATGGACATCATGTTAGTTTCATGTATTTACCTCATTAGCTGGTCATTTTTGCCCTGTTTTTCTCTTTCTTCCCCTTTCCTACCTTCATCTTGACAAACTGAAAACTTACTGATGCAGAAAATGTTTCTTCCTAGAACTGGCGAAGTCCTTAAGCATAACTGGAAAAATGTTGCAATCCCAGTTACAACGGTATTCTTTTCTCATGCCTCCAATACGAGCATGATGGAGTATCAGACTAAGTGGCATGTCTGTGATGAATCATACCTCATGCCCCTGAACACTCATGGCAGAAGAGAAAGAGAATCAGTCATTTCTCCCACTGAGAGCTGACAAGATGTGAAATACAGAGCAAAATGAAGTTGGAGGATCAGAGCTGCCAGTTTTTACATCACGTGGGACCCTAGAAAGGATCACAAAGCCTATTTCCTTAAGATAAAAACACAAGAACAGACAATTTTTTTGTTCTGCCTCCACCCTGAGTGCAAGGGATCTTTCTTCAGCTGAGCTTTGCAGTAAAATTGTGGGTATGCTTCTGCAGACACCTGAGAAGCCTTATTGCTTTTTGCTTTCAAGCAGCAAGAAGACCTGCTGTCAAGCATTTCACCTGTAATGTTCTTCTGCCTTGTGGGCTGGGAACCCCACTTCAGGGAGTTGAAAGAGCTCAAAAACCTAATGGATTCAAAATTTAAGCCCACTGTGACTAAAAACCAGTTCTGAATCCCTAAAATCTGAATATGTAATACAAATATTGACACAGCTTTGTCCAAAGAAATGGTAGATTATGACCCTAAACTTCTGCTGCAGTAATTTTTTTTATACAACACCTAACTTTGCTCAGCTTCAAACAACAGCTGTGTAATGAGGAATGCCAAAAGAATACTCCCCCAAATTGAAACAGTCACAAAAGCTTCACTCAGAAACCAGTCACGGTACCGGTGCACATCTATTAGCCAGGAGCTAAAATTTGGCTAATGTAATTTAAGACTGATAATTACCAATTGAGACCATATGCCTTTTTATTAAAGGGAAACCGACAAATTAAAAATAATGCTGCTACCTGACCTTTTCTGGAGCACCGTGGTTTCAAATAACATCTCAGATTTATAACTGAAATAATCACTCTATATATTTTCAGAATTTTAAGTCTCACTCTCTGCAAATGAAATCTTGCCCTTTCTTCAGCTGTTAGCCTCACTCTCAAACACCAGGAAGGGAAATGAAAATAACACAAAATCAAACAAACCAAAATAGTACATTAATAAAGCTTGCAAATAGTACTAATAGTAAAAGTTGCATTTTTTTCAATCCAGTTTTTAATGGCTGATCTGATTTTGATTTTTTACTATTACTATGTCAGTGGGTACAAGGAACCCTGCTGTGCTGGGCGTTACAGAAGCATGTAACAACTCCCCCCCCCTTCCTTTCTCTCTATGAAGTAACAAATGGCTGGCACCAGACAGCATTCATCTGAGAGTGAAAATTAAAAGGCAGAATAACTGAATTACTAATGATGACGTGTCATCCCTCTCCCCAGGGCTTTGCTGCTCGAGGTCTTCAATGTGGTTCATGTGCCGCCAACTTCTAACACAGGTTCCAGAAAAGCTCCAGGGAATGGCAATCAGCAAGCCTGGTCTCTAATGTGCTAGTTAATAGGAACTATAATACAAATAGACTAAGTAGGCTCATTTCTGAGATGAGTCAAATTTCAGTTTTCATGCAGGGAAGTCCTGTCTTGCAAAATTAACACAATTCTTTCAATAGGTCAAACATGTGGAACCAGCAATCCAGTCAGCGCAGTCTACATGGATTTCCAAATGGCTTTTAACAAGTATTTCACCTAAGTGAAGCACTTCAGCTGCTTAAGGGCTGAGGAGCAGAGTGTTCTCCTCTATCCTTCCAGTTGCAGGGAATGATGAGGGAAGAAACCGGAAGAGTCAGCAGATCAATCAATACCTGTCTCCAAGCCTGGGGTCACTGGCAGAATTTGGGTTTTACGATAATAGGTCAGTTTACACGACACCAGCTCTGCTCAGAACAGATGTGGGGTACACCTGTCCCAAAGGGGGAAAAATGGTCTTTGCATGGGAGCTATCCAGGCCCATCAAAAGAGCTTGAAACTAGATTTGAAGGGTGAAAGGGATAAAACCAGACTCACTAAAGCTGGAGACAGCATGCTAGTGTTTGAGGGATGGTGTGCTAGCGAGGTCCTAGCAAGGTCCTTCGTTCTGCTGTCTCATTGGAGGTTAGGGATGGAGATCCACGCAGCTGCAAATACAAAGGTGTTATTGATGGATTAGAAACCACGGAAGTGCCTGAGAATGGTCACGTAGGAATAGAGGGCTTCTCTTCTCAAAAAGGTGTTGGGATCAATAGCCCAACTGAAGTGCATTGACACCAATGCATATAGCATGGCCAGCAAAGAGGAGGATCTGGAGGCCACTGTGCAGCAGGAAAACTATGACATAGCTGTCATCAGGGAGGGCATCGAGAGCACACTCAGTAAGTGTGCAGATGACACTTAGTTGGATAGGTGTGTTGATCTGCTTGTGGTAGGGATGATCTACAGAGGGATCTGGACAGGTTGGATCAATGAGTCAAGGCCAATCATAGAATCATAGAATGTCAGGGGTTGGAAGGGACCTAGAAAGATCATCTAGTCCAACCCCCTGCCAGAGCAGGATCACCTAGATCAAGTCACACAGGAACACATCCAGGCAGGTTTTGAATGTCTCCAGAGAAGAAGACTCCACAACCCCCCTGGGCAGCCTGTTCCAGTGCTCTGTGACCCCTGATGAGGTGAGCTTCAACAAGGCCAAGTACTGGGTCCTGCCTTTGGGTCACAACAACCACTTCTAATGCTACAGGCTTGGGGACGAGTGCCTGCAAATCTGCCTGGCAGAAAAGGACCTGGGGGTGTTGATTGACAGCTGGCTGAACATGAGCCAGCAGAGTGCCCGGGTGGCCAAGAAGGCCAACAGCATCCTGGCCTGTATCATAAATACTGTGGCCAGCAGGATTAAGGAAGTGATTGTGCCCCTGTACGTGGCACTGGTTAGGCCACACCTCAAATACTGTGTTCAGATTTGGGCCCCTCACTATTAGAAAGACACTGAGCTGCTAGAGTGTGTCCAAAGAAGTGCAACAAAGCTGGTAAGCCAACAAGAGAACAAGTCTTATGAGAACTGGCTGAGGGAACTGAGGTTGTTTAGCCTGAAGAAAAGGTGGCTGAGGGAAGACCCTATTGCTCTCTACAGCTACCTGAACAGAGTTTGTAGAGAGGTGGGGGTCGGTCTCTTCTGCCAAGTAACAAGCAACAGGACAATGGCCTCAAGTTGCCCCAGGGGAGGTTTAGGCTGGGTATTAGGGTTATCAAGCACTGGAACAGGCTGCCCAGGGAAGCGATTGAGTCACTATTCCTGGAGGTATTTAAAAGATAGGTCGATATGGTGCTTAATGACATAGTTTAGTAGTGGACTTGGCAATATTAGGTTAACAGTTGGACTTGATCTTAAAGGTCCAATAGATACAATTCTTTGATTTTAAAGAAACTAAGCACCCATGGCAAAAGAGAGGTCTCTGCAAGGCAACACAACTGATGAAAAGACATAACCAGAAATTAGCGGAAAATGGTCAAGCCTGCATAGTGCAGGAAGCCTACCAGTGGAGTACCACAGGGATCTGCACAGAAACCTGCTCCTCTTTCCATACCTGTAACTGACCCGGAAAGGTAGCTGTGCAGTGAAGCAACCAAGTGTGCCAATGACACAAACATTCAGGGCAGTAAGTATGAGGGCAAATGGTGAAGAATCACAGGACCTTATGAAATTGAGTGACTAGACAATGAAATGGTAAATTAAATTCAGTGAGGATAAGTGTAGAGTGATGCACATGGGAAAATATAACCTTAACTTCACATGTACAGTAATGGGCTCTGAGCTGAACATTATCACTCAGAAGCGAGACCTTGGGGTTACAATAAATAGTGCCATCAAAATGTCAGCTCAGTGCTCAGCTGCCAAAAAGAAAGCTGCCCAAACATTAGGTATTGTCAGGAACTGCACAGGAAGCAAAAGAGAGAACATAATTATGCTACTCTGTAATACCACCTAGCTCATACACTGTCCCTGCTTCCAAGGAGGAGGAGTTTAGGGGACATACTTCATCACTGAGTATTTTGTGTTCATTTTTATAAAGGTCGGAGAGTGACCTATAATTAGGGGGACAAAGACAGCAGTTTTAACACTGTCTGCATCTCAGTTTCATAAGAGTTTTCTCTGAGTCTGTATCCAAAATTCAAGGAGACAGCTCCTTCTAGGTAACTTGTTGATAAACCATTCAATTAAAAAAAAAAAAAAAAGAGGTTGACAAGTTACACACATACAATCAATAAGCTCTATTAAAAGGCATTACTGTATCACAAGCTTAGCTATCGCTAAATGCACAAGCTTTATGAGTATTTGAAAGAGCTGGGAAAAGACAAGTTCGGCGATTTGCCTTCAGTGTAGCAGTATACAGCCAGCTAAAAGTCACTCTGCCTTAGGGTAAGCACAAGTGCCTGCAAAGGGTAAGTAAACTAATGAACCTAAAAATCTTGCAAGTTTCGTCTTTCTCACTGCTCTCTCTCCTTCATTTCTTTCCAATCAGCTCGCCTGTTCAAGGTGCGGCTGAAATCAGACTCTTTGGTGCTTGAACAACACAGAGGTTTTTACCCTTAAAGGTTCTGTAACTGAAAGCAACTAAATTAAGTTCAGGCCTTCAGATTTCTAGCTAATCTCTACACATCTCTACTAAAACCATCTACTTCTTGCTCTTATGAGAAAGGATTTGCCTTTCCGCTAATGGACTTGTACTACCGGCATCTTTCCCTAATTGCATGAGCTATGAAACTGTTCTGTTTTTTTTTGAGTTGTTAAATATCAGACATAGAATTTATTTATCAATAATGGCTACACATTGTGTACTGTATACTTACATGTATAAAATGCCATCTATTCACTTCACATATGCATAGAAGATAAATACACTACCACCACAACCTATAAACAATTTTTGCCTATTGTGTAACAGGATAAATACAGAAAGGTAGAAAATATGTTGGAAGAAAAAACCAGAATTGTTATGAATAATTATCCTTTAATTTTAAACTCATAAATATATCAAACGTGAATGTAAGTATTTTTCAACAAGAATAAAAAATCCACCACCACTATGCTGGGTATTTTGTTCATCTAAACTGTTAGCTAAGGGTTGCTACAGGAGAGTGCAGATGGACTAAATAACACATGTTCTAAAATAGAGCAAGTCACAAATTATTTTTTGCCTTTGTTCTAGCCTTACATTTCATTAAAAATCACTTAGGTCTTATTTCAGTTCAAATGTTACAGTATTCCGCTATGCAATAAGGATTTTTTTTTTCTATTCTTTTCCTATAGCCATAGTTCTCTACTATTAAACTGTAATTGAAGTTTCTTTCTTTCTCAAAGACACACTTTTCAATTTGTCCTGTCCAAGCACGTTTTAATGACAGGTCATGAAGGACACTCAGCAGGAAGTGCTCTGAGAAAATAAGTAGTCCAGACTAATAAAAAAGCTTCTACAGGGAATAAACGGCATGATTTTAATTAAAGTAGAATGAAGAAAGCAAAGTATTAGCTGGTAGCAATGCACTAAAAATTTCAGTCACCAAAAGTAAGTGGAAGTCAAGCTTCTCTGGTAAATGCCTTCAGTGTTCTTAAAGCAATGCACAGAATTGGTGAAGCTGTGGCAGGCAGCAGACTGAAAGCAAGGCAGGCACAGCAACACACTAACTAAAGCTCTGCGTCCTTCTAGCAGACGAGACCACTTACATTTCAGCACAGTTACCGTTACTTTGGTTAACTGGAGAAAACCAAACAAAAATCAGGCAACCACCTCTTCCCTCTCTTTCTTTGCCTGTTCACTACAAATGAAGTCATTATCTGTCTCCTGAAGTGAGAGAAGAAACATTAATTAATCACATGAAGCCTCGGACTGCTAGATAAATCGTTCCCTCGACCCCATGTTGTTTTCAAAGGGCAGGGCTAAGTCGCTGCAGCTACAGCGGCTGCCTCTGAGCACTGGCAGTAGCACCAGGCAGCTACAAATCACTGGTGCAGAGCAAGTGAAGTGTGAAACGGTGGCCGGTCCCTTTAAAAGTCCTGACGCACCCTGAAACTTTAATTCTGCCACGCAGTTAGAAAACGCTGAATAAATGAAGTTTTACAGAAAGCCATTCTAACCGAGCTCCTCATTACAGATCTAATTACAAGCTATCTTTATAATGTACACCTGACAACATTGTGTAAAGCACTTCACTTTAAAGGTCAGCAGAACTATGAGAACAATTCTGCTATTTATAGTAAAGGGTGAACTTTTCTTATTTGGCAGTTTAAGCAGCCAACCCTGGAATTTAATGTAATTAGGGAGGGGATATTCAATTTACAGTATCCACAAGTAATGATAATTACACTGATTCAAAAAAAGCTGTTGGTAAGCATAAGAAACCTTTGTAATTACATCCTGTTTCCAAAATGACTTGAGCACCATGAACTTGAAGCATTTCAGCAAATGAAGGCCAAGGAACATAAAAGGAGAGCTATGGCGCTTTAAAAGCTGCACTGTTTAACATAATGAGCCGCCCGACCGGAGGGAGATCACAAAACGTGCTCCATAACTCACCCCGACAGCCCATGCCATCTCCTTCCCGCTCACAAACATCCATTAAGAAAAACATAAGCCGGCTCCCTCATCATCTCCTTCCCATCCTTCGCCAGCATCACTCAGCTCCCCTCACAGAGCGGACCCGGCAGCCAGCCCACATAACTCCGCTGGGCTCCAGGAGCCCATCTCAGGCTCCGGCTGCCGATCCTGTCACGTTCAGGAGAGTGCCAGTGCTGTGAGCCGGGAAACGTCGTCGTGCCCCTGCTGTTGCTGCCAACCCCGGGCACGCGGCAGATTAGCTAGATCAGCAATCCACCAGGATCAAGGTGAAAAATAAACAAAAAACCACGTTCGCAGCAGCTGCGACGATCACTCTCCGGAAAATTATTCAGGCATTATGAGGGAGACGGCATTAAACGCTGCCACTTGCAGCTTCACGGCTCTCTGCATATTTGCATCAGCCAGGGATGAGCACTTAAGGAATATCATCAGAGATCTTGCCCAGCTGAGCACCTTCCATTAAGTTTTTGTCTTAAAAGGAGATAGCAGGAACCTCACTGCCCGATAGGCAAAAGGCTTGTCATAATTCATTAATAACACAGCCTTGCTCAGGTTTCCTTCAATGAAATCAGGCAGGCGGCCTACGAAGAAAATGCTGAGTGAACAACAGCTTCCCCAGAGACAATGCAATAAACTCGCCACTACTTGGCATCATTTTGTGTCTGAGACAAGGATGACCAACGCTGTTTGACAAGACCTGTCAGAGCCCCTTAAAGATCTTAGCGAAGAAACCCACAAAACAAACAGTAATTCCTCAGCAGGATGCGATTCACTGTGTGGAAGTGAAAACTTTATATTTTAGCTGCAGAGATAAATGTACCAGTCTGCTTTTGCTACGCCCAGGGCAAAGGCTGGCTATTGACTCTGATAAACTATTTGCATCCAAAGAGGGGAAAAAACCTAGAAGAGGTGAGGTAAAAAGAAACAACTGCAATATCAGACTGTTGCAAAAATTAACAGGACTATCACAAATCTTCCATCAGATTTCAAATTCATCTGAAGCCTCATTTCCTTCAAAGTCAGAAAAGCAGAAAATACAACTGAAGTTTTCTGTTAGGTAAGGAACAAGCTGAGGCTAACTGCCGAGATAAAGTCATTAGGATGGCATCAAAGTAAGGAGGGCAGAACCTGATTTTTTGAAATTTGGTCTAGGGCACATCCAATCCTACAGAGCTAAACTGCATCTATTATGCTGAGTCTTCCATGCTTCCTCCTATGAGATCTGTTCCTCATGAAGAAAGGTACTCTTACTGCCAGTTTGATCCACTAGCATTTCATATACACAACACTGCTTCAAATGACAAAATAATCTACTAATATAGGAAGTACCCACCAGTTCAATGTACAGCATTTGTTGCGATGCCAGCTTTATACACTCTTCAGCATACAGATTTGATATTTACTGTGACAGGGCTTCCAGGTTTGCGTTCAATTTTTAAAGGATGCTTTTATCAGCATATGATAAAAATATGAAAATTACTTTCGTACAATTAGAAAAGGCAATGAATACATCGAAGATGGCTAATTACTGATTTTAGAACATCTGTGTCACAAAATCATCTTTTGCAATAATGTAGGTTCAGGTAATTTGCAAACAGTGTAATATTATTGCTTCCCTAAGCTCCTTTGTGTTTCACTTAGGCATGCTAATTTATTTTGAATGTAATATCTGTCTTTAAAACTATGGTCTATAAACATTATTAGAAACAGCACTATTAGCATGTCTAGAGATCACTGTATTCTAGCAGAATGCAACTGATTGAACAGAAATCAATAAAGGTATTTAATGACTTCATGAGAAAAATAAGTGACCCTCACACCCTTAATGGATTAATGTCACTTATGTGCAACACATTGCATAATGCTGACACAGAGCCACTCAAAGCAGTGTCACTTTTCATATGAGTGCCTTAAAACCTTATCGAAGGGAAATTGTGTTTTAATGCTATTTCAGATGTCATTTTTGAGAGGATTTTTACAATCCCATTTCATAAAGCAGAAAGCATGATCTGAATTGTTACAAGTAGCGTTTGTCATTGGCACACGTACTAGGTCACCCTCTGAAGATAGCTAGTGAAACAAAGTCCTGAACACAGAATGAGGATAACACTTTGAAACATTACTCAACTTGTTTACTGTTCGCTTGCATCTCGGAATACACCTTCAGCTATATATCTCAATCTTTAATTAATTACCGACAGCATGCTCTGCTAGAGAAGGGAAACTATTCCTCATAGTCCCACAGCAGGAGATAGTGCAGACCGCCGATACGCTACCTGAGAACCAAAATGGGAAGAGGAAGATAATCTCAGTGACAGAGTACTACGCCATTAAATGAATGCTTGCCCCTCAGCCACTAAGACTACAACCAGATATCTTAAAAATACAGATATCTGTCTGTTCATCTTCCATACACTGCTAATGCATCCCATTTTACATCTGTTCACCAAAAAGCAACTGTGGGTCGCAGCAAACTGTTCCATGCTCTCATTCCTTTGTTTTCACTTTAACAGACTACATTCAGAAATACGCAGTATCTACTGGGTGTCTCTTTAGTGACACAAAGGCTCCTTTTGGGGAAAGGAGCAAGTCAAATTCAAGATGTCAACATGCGCTGCCTAAGCAGGCTTTGCCATCACTAGGCTGCATTTACAATTCCTTTGGAGTAAATCCAAACATAGCTGAGGGAAGCTGACGTTCGGGCTTCTTGTTCTATTTGCCATGCTATGTAGCATAATTTTATACTCAACACAAAGAAAAATGAAAGAATTAAAAAAAAAAAAAAAAAAATTCCTAAAGATAATTTGGTCCCAGGTTTCATATGCGGTTTTCACCTGAAGAGAAAAAACCCCTATGTTCAGATAAAACAACGAAACAAATGCAAAAGCTTTTTCTGACTGACTTGAGCATTTCCTTATTCCTCCCCAAAGGATATGAAAACTCCTTCAGTAAACGTAGCATCATAATTGGTTATAATTGACTCCATCCTTCAATTTTTAAGGCAATCTATAAAATATGGATTGTTTTGTCAACTGGGAGACAATTTTGTGACACCACACTGTTTATCTCGTTACAGTGATCTCAGCTGCATTAGATATCATTTTTTACCCCTCAGACTACCTTATGTGTGCTGTAATCTTGGCCCCTCCACATTTAATGCACTGCATACTAGCTAGCCATAGTACTGAATGTTTTGAGTAGTACCAAAAGGAATTACTTGCTGAAGATCATTGTAACAGGGGACAACAGCAGCAATGATATGGTAGCAGGTGAAGCACAGCCACTGTGTTCAGGTAAGGAAGCTCTGTTGCAATACATCGGTGTACTTCATGCTACACCATCATTAGTCCAATTCACAAATAACTGCATGTGAATCAGAAGGGTCTGGGGACAAAAAAAAAAAAAAAAAAAAAAAAAAATATTGAAGGTTGTACCACTTTGATGCTTTCTATTGCACCTGCTGTTCTACTGCACTTGGACCATTTTAATGGAAACTGGTCACACTCTGGCCCTACAGTCTTGTTACCACTTCATGCTAGTTTTGCAACCCACTCTTGGGTCACAGTAATATGATGACTGCTGAATGGGAATGACTGCATCTCAAAATTTCTATTAGCTGGATAAGTGCAAACACCTCAGAAAAGGTATTGGCTTCCAACACAGAGTCAGAATGACAGAATTGGCTTATCTTTCCCCCCCACCCCCATCTTCCAATATTTATTTTTACTTACACATCTCTCTATGTGCTACAAAGCCTCAGTTGAAAACTAAAGTAAGTAGAAGGAACATAAAAATTAAAACCTTAAAAAAAAAAAAAAATTCAAGTACTGATAGCCACAAAACTGCAGCAAATGATTGATAGAAACATTGATATAATCCTGTCCATAGCAACAGTTTAATTACGAGCATCTTGGCAGTGAGCCTGCTCTATGTGTTGATTTTCCCCAGCAGAGAATGCCATACAATCCATCTTTGTGTTATACACTACATGACTACATGAAGAGGCCAATCAAAGGGGAACAAGGAACACAGAAGTTGTAGTAAATTACTGGTGTGATACAGGAGTGAGTACATTGGCCATGAATAATTTCACTCCTGAGGATAAGCAAGCCTGAGAAAAAGGAGGGGTAGAAAAAAAAGAAGATACCAGGAGGGTGCTACCCACAATAAAATACTACTATATTCCCTAATTACAGTGATTATAGCATAAATATGAATACTCCTCTCTGATGAATGACATGAATTGCTGGTACCCATCTTAGAGTGCCCCGGCTCAAATTCTTGATCCCAGGATCACTACTGTGTTGTCACTAGCACTGGTGAGACCAGAGCAGGACCCTGCAATCCTAGGCAAGTGGGTCCCCCAACAGAGACACAATGCTGATGGGCCGTGGCTACATTAGACACTGTAAAGCAAAGGATGCCAACAGGAGAGTATGTGCTGTGTGGAGCAGCTGCTGCTGCGAGCCCAATAGTCACGTGACTTGTATTTTAAGGGTTTTGATTCTGTGTACTTCCAGTATGGTCCTGTGGACAGGAGCATGTGTGGAGCAGAGGATGGGAAAAGCACTTCTGGAGTGTGATCTCCAGTTTAGTGTCACCTGGCAGGCATTGGTGCCGGTGCTACGATACCACCCCATGACACAAATCAAAGTATTGTAAGCCAGGAGATTTTCTGAAAGGCAACACTCCTGACCCACGCTAAAACACAATGATAGTAGGCACATCATAGGGGAGGTATAACATCATCAACGAGGTGCAGAGTTCACTCCAGTAAACAAGAGAGCAAGGAAGCAATAGTGGCAACATAGTGATAAGGGTGTAAGGGACAAGGACCTCGAGAGGAAAAGAAAGCAGTGCGAGCTTCGGAGATTTTAGTAAATGGTGAAATCTGACCGACTGTTTCTCAAGATATATGTTGGTAATTTCCAGGCAGAAGTAAAATAAATTAAAAATAAAAATATAATTAACCTTATTTCCAACTTCTATGTTGAAAAGCGTTTCCTAAAAAAAACCAAACTCAAACAAGTCATGATG
Source organism: Ceryle rudis (assembly GCA_033439905.1). Lineage (NCBI taxonomy): Eukaryota > Metazoa > Chordata > Aves > Coraciiformes > Cerylidae > Ceryle > Ceryle rudis. The sequence goes on from JAAGNO010027632.1 coordinate 54,871, forward strand.
CAATAAATTAACTCTACTCAACAAAATAAATACAACAACATATTGCAGTCCATGTCCAACTGCAATCTACAGTGTTTATTTACACAAAAGATTTTCCTTAGATCGCAGACCTGTTTTCTGAAGCAGCATTTAGGAAAACCTTTCTGTAAATACGAAGCAGCATTTTAATGTTACACTATCTGCTCTTAACTTTAAGAAAATGTTCTGTAATTTTTAAGTATGTGAACAAAGGTTTTGTGAAATCCTGTTAGGGTATTAGATGTGGTAAGAAAACCATCAATCATTTCAGCAGCCTGGTGTTCACATTCACAACTTAACTCAATAAAGACTGTTTTTAGTTTCTATTAAAGTATGAATATTTTATGTATGTAACCACATAAATCAATGACAATACTCATATGTGTATATACATGGATCATACCATGTATATGCTTCTTGAAAGAATGCACTGAAAACAATCAATAAATTGGAAATAATGGCACTATAAAAATGAGCTTCTTGAAGCTTACAGAAATTACAGGAGACATATTCAAACCAGACATCTAATTTTGAACTTTTAAGAGTTAAATTTATGCTATGCAACTCTTGTTCCACTGTATAGTTTTTATTTGTGGATGCGTGACTCGAAGCCACTGTGGCTGCATCACAACATTAAAATAACTACCTTTTTTTTATTATATACCAAATGTATTGGCATGCCTGAGAAATTGCTTCTAAACACCAAGTGTTAGTAACTAGGAGACTCTGCTTTACCTTCACTAGCTCTTCCTCACTTAAATGTACTTGAAACAGTGAAAAGGGGATTGTGGTGCGTTCCTTTTTTTTTTTGTGTGTGTGTGTACAAGGTAACGTTTGTAATGTAATTACATTACAAAAATTTTTTACATCACAGGACTAAAACTGGATTAGTTATTTAATCTTTGAAAGTCTAAGATACTCATCTGTGTTCTTCCTGATATGGTCATTTTTAGCTCCAAATTCAGGTCTCACATTTCATCTCTGAGCACTCAAGGGATACTCTGGTTTTCTAAACAACAATGTACTAAGAAATGTCCGTACTTGATAAAAAAAAAAAAAAAAAGGAAAAAAGAGTCTTTTTGAGTATCATCTCTCTTTTTCTTTCACCACTAAACGTTCTAGTTTGCCAACAACAATAAAAAAATTATTGTTTGATCATCTCTTTAGTGTAGAGATTCTCCCATAATAAAGACAACATCTTCTAAAATACCTATGTGACTGTACTGATCAAATGATTACCTGAATAAAACACCCTGCTGATTACATTGAATATTCAGTTAACTTATTTACCCTTCAACAGCTACAGAATACAGTGAAAGAAAAACCCACAGGAACTCCCGATAAAGAAACTTTATCAAGATATTAATCAAAGCTAGAGTAGTATGAACAGGTACATCAACCCCTCAGTAAGTTTACCTTGATATTTCCACAAAGTGTCATTCGCAAAATCATCAGAAAAAAAAGAAAAAGGACGTATCACCGTGTCATGCCAGGGCTTGTGGGAAGTGAGGGAAAATGGGAGTCTGCTCTCAGGCACACAGAAATACACAGCACGCAGTGCTTTTGATGCAGGTCTTTCTGTTGCGCTTCCTATTTGTGAAAGGGAACTTTTAAATACAAGAGTGACTGCACTTTGTAAAAAGAGTATTTGGAAATGCTTAATGGCAGCTACAGCACTGAGGACACTGGAGTTCTGCAGCTAAAACGGTAATTCTGAAGTCCCAATGCAATTGCAAATTTAACAAATATATACTTTTAATAAACCAAGAACTCAAATAACAATTACACAATACCTGAAAGATCTTAATGATTACTAAATCTGACATTAAAGTTTGTGGCTATTTAGTTTTTTATTACCTTTAGTGCATTATTTTAGATCACAGCACACAAATCCGTCTCAAAAGTTCTTTTTGCCCTAAGACCTGTATTGCAACTCTTTTTTTCTCTAATTGAAAAGCTAAATAATAACCTCCCTGAGATTACCACATATCAAATCTCAAAGAGAAGAGGACAAAGTGCCGTTTAGAAATTCTTAGCTATTGGTAAAAGTAGTAAACATCCTCTAGTTCAGAATAGTTTTTTTGGCCAATATTCCACTGGGCAGAGTTGGGAAGGGGAGATAGAAGCCTTGGGGAGGACAGTTAGTTGTATTCAGACTGGAGACAAGCTCCTAACAACCTTTGCAAAAGCTGGACACACAACTCTCCAGTTATCAGCTGTGTATCTATGTAGAAACAGGGGCTCAAAGCACAAGGGCAGTTCAGTGAGAAACAAGGTGCTGCTCCGTGTCAAGGACTGCAGTCAATTCGGTGACATTGTCTTAAAAAAAAAAAAAAAAAACAACAAAAAAAACCAAAACAGAGAGAAAAGCACTGATGTAATTACAAGCCCAATAGCCTCTTTCTCCAAAGTCTCAGAGACCAAAGGGAGTGTGCAGAAGGTGTTTCACTTCTCACTGAAGCCCTGGAGAAGAAGTAAAGCCTGGGAGGGTTTCCGAGTGATTATCATCCACCGTACGCTTGCAATTACTCTGCTTGGCTTGGTTTTGATTAAAAGGTTGAGAAGTATCATAGCTCAAGTAAGCAGGAGACAATTGTAGTACCTGACAGATAAACACTGATTCAAAACTAACCTGCAAGACACCTCTTAAACCACATTAATTAAGTCTGACAGCAAGTATGGTGTTTCTTACCAGGAACACACAAAGAACACATCCAGTCAGAGGCTTCTTCACTTATTTCATCCTGCCAACAGAGGCAACATTTTCCTGGTCGACTTTTGGTTTACGAGATTAATCCTTTGGCAAATAAACACATGCTAAGCATATTTTGGCACAGAGCACAGCTGCAATTCTCAATGAAAAAAATAGTTATTTTAGACACAACTGTAAGTCACAGTTATTCACATGTATTTGAATTAAGTATTAAAATGGATGCAAATGTCCTCAATAAGCTATAGTTGTCTAAACTATCTCTGATAATTTCACAGGACTGCACCACCAACAGAAAAAAAACTTGTCCGAGGGACACAGTGCATTTCTACAATTAAACACAATACCCAACGTGCAAAATAGCGGCTTACACCTTGGGATCAGTTTAACCACCATACTGCAGTACTGAGGGCAGGCTATTAAGCCCTGCTTCTGAATATCTTAGGCATGGTAGTGAGCTTACGTGGGTGTGTTACTTTCGATTTGGGCTTTAGCTTGGGTACCTCTACATCAAATTCTTTTTGGATTAAACACATATATGGATCTACTCAGAGTAGCAGTATCTAGAGAAGAAGCATCAAAACATGTTCCAAAATTTATAAATTAAACTATTTAAAGTAACAATCCTATGATAAAACAGAAACACTAATAAAAGTAACTAAAACACCCCACCAAGTCCCGCCCCCCCAAACCAACAACAACAAAACCCAAACAAACAAAAGAACAACAACCAAAAAAACCCCACAACCCAAAACAGAATACAGAATTATTTTGTTTACTGCAATTCTTAAATTAAATAAGCAAGTAATTTCTTTTAGGAACTCATATTGGAGACTTGGAACATGTTTAGGCACTAGTTCCTAAATTAGAGGGCAGCATAAAGTTCTGTGTGAACCAAAATTCTGTTCCAGCTAACCAGTGAACATGAAAGGATCAGCTCATCTCCATTCTAAAACAAGTACTTAGATTGAGGGTCTCATGCCAATTATGGAAGCCTGCTAAAAATACATCTGATTAGATAATAAGCTTTTCTTCCTTCCCTTCACAATCAGATACGGATAAAAGAAGCCCTCTCTGCTCACTTCAAGACATTCCATCTTATTACATTTAAATTCAAAGACACATTTGATACTCAAACCTCCTGTTTAAAAAAAAAAAAAAAAATATACATGCCTGGGATGTGTTGGGCAGAAAAGCCATGTTCTATGCTACAAACTAGTATATTGGGATTGTTCTCAGGGGAAAAAAAGAAAAAAAGATCTGATTCTGGCTCTGCACATTCCTACACTACTTGACCATACTGTCAAATGGAGAAAATGCTAAAGAAGACACAGATATCCACTAAAAATACTAAAGGAAACCAAATTAAACAGTACAGTACTTAAGCAGTATGTTTGCTGCCATTTCTGAATTTAAATGATGCTTCCGGAAGTTGGCATATTTGATATGATTAGCCATTGATTTTTTTGGCTCCATTAATATCAATAGAGTGTTGGGCTTTTTAAATCGCACGCTTCTTTTCCCCAGATACCTACCCACTTGAGAAAGCAAAGGAAGCACAAGCCTTTCAGCAAGCGTGGTTTACCATATGACCAGACAAAAAAGCAAAGCTTGAAAAAAACAGATTACTTTCTTTTTCTTCATCAGGCTACAAAGCCTGCCTGCTTCTGCTCATTCATCTCCCTTAGTCCAGCAAACCAGAACACGACAATTTACTTTCAAGGCCTCGTTAGTTTGGATTGACCATTTTAAGCAGAGTGTAGTCTGAAAATACTTCTGTGTTTTAAATGCTGACAGTCCATTCAACAGAAGCCAACATAAGTTCTTCAAAGGTTTCACAAATTATTCTTCAAAGAAGTCCAATTGAAAAAACAAAAACAAAACCAAAAACCTCTAAGTCAGGCATAAAACTAGGAACAAGACTGGAAAGAAAAACGTCCCCAAATCAGTACTACCTCAGTCATAAGCAAAACAATTCTTCCTCTGTTCTACCGACAGACTTCACATCCCATTTTATCTATAAACATATTCCATATTCTAGTCAGCAGCTCAACTTTTAAGACAATAATGAGGATCAGAATATTGGACAATCAGAGTAAAGCTATATTGCTCTCAGAAATCATGAATGTGATTTCTGTTGTCATATGTCAGCCTACCTGCTGCACCTTAGTTTACATGCTCAAAGATTTTGTTTGTGGTCATACGAATTATCTTCTTCTAACCAGATAACTGTAGCTTTATTCACAAGACCAGATGACAGTTTTTTTTCTAACTTAAAATATGGAAAAAGGAGTCCTGAGAGATGTGGGGGTGCAGCACAAAGAAAATGAAAAAATTACAGTGAACAAAAATGTAAAAGAAAGAAGTAAATCATTTTAACAGTATAATTTTAATGTGTTTTGTTTCTTTGTGGACTTAATATAGCTAAATTCTAAGTCTTCTAACTGTGGCTCAATCCTACATTTTCTTCCATGTGGGCAGATCTGTGTGCCTGTAGGGAACGCTATCTAATTCAGTGGGTTACACAAGGCTGTAGGCATTTTCTCATGTGCTGCCTATCTTTCCCCCCCCCCCCCTTTCTCTTTGTCAAGGCATGGAAAAAAAAGATGACATTGCACCAGATAAAAGAAAACCTCCCGTTCCCCTCTTACCCAAGCCTACCAGCCCTGCCTGTTTTAAACGTGGGTGCTATGAAATTTCACCCTTACTTCCTTAAACCATTTCCCAAAGATTCTAGTGAAATATTTGTAGCACTAGGGAACATTGTCAATCACTGCTCTTGTGAAAAGGGATAGTGAATTTTAAGGATTTTGTATTTTGAAAGCACTTGTAATTGTTCCAGAGTTAAATCAGTACTCTTGATCTATAACCCTTCATGCTGATAGAAGTGGGTTTGCTGTGAAGCTCATTGCTTTCTTACTTACTCTGGCAAGTAAGTACAGCCTATAGTCTGAAAAATATTTTTAAATAAATTCAGAAAACTTGCATGCATGAGAAAAATACTATTAGACAGAACCACTTCATTGTCATTAAAATCCCAGGAACAATAAGCCACATATAGACAGGGGCTCGGTACAGTGAGAGAAGCACAGAGACAGGTCCAGATAGACATGCTTCATTTTTCCTTGTTAATGCAACACAGTAACCACAGTAGCTTCTAACAACACAAATTTGAAGACAGAAAACAAAGGTTCAGCTTAGCTCTATTACCTGGGCTCAATCAGCTCTGCCTACAGCTATGAGTACAAAAGGCAGAGACTTAGCTTGTTAAACTGAAAAACAACTTCCTCTTCAACACAGTTGGCAAAAAAGCCAGCTATTAAAAAAGGCAGCCATTAAAATAAAGCACACAGCCTATATAATGTTAGAAAAATAGCATCATTTGCATTTTTCCACCTGTAAATCATTATTTTCAATACTGAACAATACTACGCAATAGTGGGGGGGAAAACAACAAAAAACTAGTCAGTCTGGACCAGTTTCTGCAGCTTCTCTGCTGAGCGGCTCAGGTGCACGGCAATTCAGGCCAATGCCGCTACGCTACAACCGTTCCCCAAAGCCACAAGAAGCCAGCAGACTGCAGCCACACCATAACGCTGTCAGACAAGACCAGTATCAGGTGAAAGAAGGTGACCGCTAGTGCAGCCTCAGTAGATTGTAACAAACGTTGATGGGCACTGCTAAAAGCTTGAATATGAAATTCCAGTAGTAGTAGCCTCTCTTCAGAGGGGAAAGTAACTTTGGCAGAAACACCTTTTCATCTTTTCCCCACTCTCCTCTTCTTCTTCCTTCAATAAACAGAATTTAAAGTAGCAGTCCAATATGTTACATCCCAAAGGGCGGAAAACACTTTTGTTTTTAAACATGTATGTTTTGGTACACAAAAGGAAACTATGCAATGTTATATATTATGTTATTCATAATTCTTCAAGAAATACCAAAATGATTCCCTACATGGATGCAAACACACACCAACAGAAATTTTGCTTCAACCTTTGAAACTCAAGTCTAGGGTGACCTCTCTAAGCACAGATTTAAGTATTTCAAAGGGAGATGCTCTAACTGACAAGTATATCAAATGAATCGATCAGAATCCTTTTCTCCACCTCAGCATTTAGTCACAGTTTCTGATGGGAACATGCAAAGTGTACACCTCTCACATAACACCACCTTGTTAAGGGTAATCTGCAACAGCCAGGTAAGAAGGGATTGCTTTTTGCTTTGATAAAGTCCAAAGGGAAGATGAGAGAAGTGATGCTGAAACTATGTCACATGCTTTAAGAACAGACATTTTACTGCATCTCCCTTTACTACAATTTTATGCCACTGCATTTAGAGCGCATAGATATTAGCATGAAAAAAAAATGGGGGAGGAAACCGGAGGGAGAAGGGGAGGGAGAAGCCCCAGTTATCAGGTTTCAGTTACGCAGCATGAAACATGCTTTGGTTCGTTTTTTTTTTTTTTGCATGGTAATTTTTGGGGGTTTGTTTTTTTTTTCCTTCAGAGTATGCATCCATTTCTGTGCTGATCAGCCCAACACCATGTATTCTGAAACAATACTTTGTAAGCCCATAGCTGTAGATAGCATGTATTTTGAAATGCCGTTGCACGTCTGTGTTGTAATACTTCCATCTTGTTTCTTGCATCAAACTCCTCTTTCCAAAAGTGATTTAAAAGTCCTGAATGCTATACTTAAAGGTTCCTTCATTTTGGAGAAGACACTTCACTTGTAAAGCTTTCTGAAGACACTACAAACATGTGCACTCCAAAGCATTTCCTCTGTGATCAGTTCAAAATATCTGGGAAATATTCCTATTTGCCCATTTAAAATACATTGATTGCAAATGTAATCTACCCAGCATTAAAAGTTATTTTATACAGTTTAAACCTAAACAAAGCATTTCAAAGTTATCTTTGGGAAATGTTTCCAATGCATTACAATGAAAACAGGTTTGTTTTTTTTCCTATTACCAATCATGAAAATTTTAGGGATTTCTTTTTTGTCCTGATTTGGAATGAGACTATTCCTCCTGAAATATTAAAGCTTTTTTCTTTAGTTCTGCTCAGAATATTTATGCAGATTATTTCTGTTGCCTGATAAGCATGCAATACTTCAAACTGTAATGAAGGGGAAAACGAGCCATGGCATAGTCTGCTTAGAAGTATATACCTCAGGTCCACAGTTAAATCATCTGCCTATACACCTGGCAGGACAGGGACTCAGACAAGAGCTATAAAAACTTGTATAAGCTTACAACGGAAGTTTCTGTGTCTCAGTAGAGGAATGGTACCCCAGAAAAACCCGACCTGACATGCCTGAGAACTCACAGAGGTCCAAGTTTTCAACAGCAAAAACTGCAAGAGTTTCTTGAATTCTGGTACTGAATATCTTAGCATTACCTTATCTTACTCTTGCTGAATAGATTGCATCTCCAGGCCATTCACTATCCACAAATGAGAATGGCCAAAATCCCTTGAGGCTCTCTAGTCCTAAGAAAGCTCTAACTGCCTCAGGCCATCGTCAGATGCATTGCCCTGGATGCATCTGAGTGAAGTGAAGAGGTTATTGCTCCCAGCTGCTCATCACCGGAGGGGGGACCATCACCCCACAGCATCACATCCATGCACTTGTTTCCTAACTCTCTGATGTCAAAATGACAGGCTAAAAAGGCTTTCTTATCAGAAATGTGCGAGGGAATGGGGACTGTCTGGACAGGCCAGTGTAGGAAGCAGCTATCTGGGTAGTTATCTGGCACGCACGGTGGGAAGGCCAGGATGAGCAGCTGGCAGCAGAAACTCTTTACATGGCTCGGCTGCTGCCAGTGGGGCTTGTCTGACCGCAATGCTCACTCGACAACGACAGAGTTCAGCACAATTCCCTGCTCATTCAAATCAGCACCAGGAGAGGAAACATAACCCTTTTTAATTATTAAAAGAAATCCTTTTCCTCCTAATAGAAGCTGTGGCACTTAGCGCTAAATGCAAGATGTATTGGACCTTAAAGTGACAATAAGGCAGAGCACGTCCCTGCCAACTACAGAGAGCACGGCCAGTGACAGGAGAGAAACTAAGGTTTGGAGCTGCTTACCCAAGCCTTTTGGAGGATGGAAGGCTGGCTAAACAGTATACCTAAAGTCACCTGAAAAAGAACCACAATAATAACCTAGATCTGAATCGTGCCCCCCTCCCCAAATTAGAACTAATGTTTTGGTTGTTTGGGTTTTTTTTTCCTTCGCATTTTGGCAATAATGTAAGAATTATTATATAGTTTATCCTCATCAGAATTAGAAAATATTTATAAACTGGTAAGCAGCCAAGTTGATGTTAACAAGTATTAATGGTGTTAAAACATGCAAAACTATTTTATATGCATTATAATGTGAAAATTCCATATCTTATTTCATAAATATGAGATATAAGAACTTTACAGAAAGGCTACAATTATGACCAAGTATCTGTCAAGATCAGAGTTACATGACAACATTACTATTTAATGTCTGCAGCAATTTTTAATGCAACACTTCCCTAAAAATACCATCTGACTTTCTGCTACTGTGTTTACAGTATTATATACAACATGGTGTAGCAAAACTACAAAATACCATAAATTCTGCTTCTGTAGTGGCTAGATACATAGAAAAGAGGAGGAAAAAAAAAAATAAAGGAAGGGGAAGGAAATATAGATATGACTGAAAACTCGGTTATACATTCCAACAGAACAAAAGCTCCCAAACTTTATCACAGGTTGATGAAAGATGAAATAAGTTATATAACAGTCTACGAGATATTATCTAACCATTGTATAAGAGCAACAGGTATCTATTATTATATGAGGCATTCTCTAAACTTACTTGTACGTGAAATTTAGGAACATTTGCTCAACATTTCCCATACAGTAAGATATTTTTTTTTTCCCCCCAGTAATTACCTGAAAACATGGCTGTTGAGATTTGAGCAACCAAAATCATACTTTTGTTCCTGAGAATTATCAGACCAGAAATTCAATGTATTGCTAGAAAACTCCCACACTCTCTTTGGGCTGTAATATTGCAGTGGCTAGGGAGTTTTGACAAAACAAGCCCATTATTATTTAATTCCCAGAAAACGCAATTTGGAAGATGAAAAGAGGACAAAGAGAAGGGGAAAAAAGCCACAAAGGTTTGGTAAATATCTTGAGATTACTTTATAGCTGTTTTCTACCAGAGAAGCAAACATAGCTTCACATATTTTGTGAAGCTAACGCAGAAATTGTTGCTAAAATGTGCTTTCAAATAAAAAACTTTACAAAACAAACTGTCATCCCCTCTAGGCAGCCACTCCTCTTAACACCTCTGAAAATCCTGCAGCTCTTGTTCCAATAGCCGTTCTCTCACCTTGAAGCAGAAAGCAAATTGTGAAGTTGAGCGGCACCATTATGGGATGCTACCTGCTGTGTTATCAGCGGACTTTACCAAATAATTAGAGATGCCTGCAGCCAGCCAGGACTATAGAGGCTGCTGATGCACCAAGTCACATCAGTGATATTTCCCACTAGCGATTGTGTTGCTGAGAAAGAGGCAGCTATGAGAGGTTTCCAGACTACTGTCCTCTCACCTTGTTCAGAGCATGTTTCAGTTGCACTAGTTAAAACAACAACTGTCCCTAAGGTCTTGCTGACCCTGATAACTCCACTTTTGTCTATGCCGGTGCAGTTAAATGTGTAGTAGTAGCAACAGTGGGAGTGAAAATGTCTTTATGTAGGAGACAGGTTTGTCTTTCATTACTCCATATGAATGGCACTGGCATCTAAAGCACTGCATTTATTTGCTGTGTCTAAAGCACAGTCAAAAAGCACACAATCTATTGCCAAAGGTCAAGTTATGATTCTTACTTTTAATGAGTATGAAGTTGCTCAGTCCTCTAGGGTAGGATTCCTTCAAAGGAGCTATTCAAGTCTGCTGTGCCCAGAATACAGGACTGAATTCTCTCCTAACCCTTAATGTAAGTATGTTTTAAAGTTCTGTTAATTAAATTTCACCCACCTACCACCAGGTCAGAGTATTTAATGACCCAAGCACTACAATGTATCTAGAGAAGAACTCTGGAAATAAATTTTCAGCATTCGTAAACATTCTGGTAACACACCTGTAAAATGTCTGTATTATTGCCACTGTCAACATTCACAATCCATGAGAAGGGGAGAAAAAAGTGGAATCACACAAGTATATTTCTGATAACAACTGCTGATGCTTGTTTTCTAGATTCAACTTTTTCTTGTTCTTCAAAATAGCTGACAACTGAAACTGTCTTTCACAATTTCAGATATACAACTTTCTCTGCAGGTTTCTCTGACAAGGATTTTCCACTATGCAACATATTTTGGCTTACTCAGAGAAATCGCCTCATCTACTTGCATTTCAGTGTGAATTTCTCAGACACGCTGCTCAATGAATTTTCCGCACAGAGCAGAGTATCAGTCATCGGAATAAAAGAAATTAATTCAAATAGAAAGTGGAAAAAAAAAAATGTCAAAGGATCTCTGTCATATACATGAAGGTGTCTTTTTAAGTACAGAAATAGTCAGATTTTGGCCAAACTTGAGAAAAATATATTCTAGTTGCAATGTTACAGAGATTAAAAATGCAGCAAGTTACTTAATAGCTGAAGTGCATCATGATAGTAGTTTTAAATACAAATATGTTAGAAAAAAATATGATCAAAATTTTGTGCTTGTAGCTGAGTAGAAAGGTTCAACAGCAATACTGAGTGGAACATCCAGAAGTGAAATACAGTATTTCAAACATACAGAATAACAAGTCAGAATGTTGGGAAAAACCTGTAGCAGGTACTGAATTGCAGTCCTGGGACAGAGAGTTACTGAAATATAAACGTTCACATCAACGTACAGGGGTGAGCAGCCAGTAATCATCCAGACAAAATTAAAAACACAGAGGCATGAGAAAACTTCATTAATTATGAGTCAGCATTGTGAGCGGCTGTGGTTGTATACTGAGCACTGCATACATGTCCTCTAAGACATTTTATAAGCTTTGTAAAATAAGGCTACAAAAGACTATAAGCATTTATAAGGATAACTTTGGAAATGGAAAAGCTAGAAGATCCAATACACAGTAACAGGAAAAACAGAGCACAGCTTTGCACTGACCCTCAAAAGGTAAATACAGAAAACATAATATTAATACTTCACCCTGTGGGGATAGGCTAAAAAAAAAAATAAAGTCTTCAGTACATACAGATGCTGCCGGAAGACAAATTTAGCTCTTTTTTAAGCAAAGTTCCAAGATCTACACTTTCACTTCTCCATTTGGGTCAGAAAGTACTCTTTGGGATACATGGAGGCTTAGTACATGCTGAATACAGAGTGACCCAGATGGCAGAAAAGCAACACACTCACTGCCAACATGATCTAGGCTGCAATGACTCTCAACATCAAACAATGTGAAGAGTACAGGAACCTGCCAGGAGTAGCTGCACAAAACTGTAAAAAACCAAGATATTGCTCTCCCATTATTGAAATCCTTTACTCAGAAAAAGAAATAAAAAGTGTGAAGGGGAAATGTTTCATTATGTTCAAGTTTAAAACATATTAACGATGCAGACTAGAAGGCTAACAAAACAAGAACCCCAGCCTCAACCGGCCAGAGAGTCAAACATAAAAAACTCAAACCAAACCCCCAGAAATAAAGCCCCCAGAATTCAGATACCACAAAGAGTAATTAATTATGAAAGCCAGCTAATACTTAGGCAAACAGAACCTTAACAGCTCGTATGAAGAGTATTTTCCTGCAGGACTGCAAAATGCTTAAAGAAAAAGCAGTTATATTATGACTGTCTGAAAATAGACTGCGCTTCCCATCACAGCTTCACAAAGAAGCATAAAGACAAGTGGATGTGGTGATAAGGTACTGTGTCCCCTCTGAGAAATATGACAGCTGCAGGAAAAAAAGAGAGCATACATAAATACTTAATGAGATGACCAAGTCTTAGATGTTGTAAGAAGTTCAGTGATTTATGCTGATCCTTTGTTGCTTTTCAGTGGTTGTAGGTCTCGAGACAAAATAGTCCTTATGTCTCTGATTAACTCTGAAAAGGGAAACAAAAGCTCCAAGAAGATATCCCTTAGGGCACTAGGGACAGAGCAAATGTCAAGAGCACAAAGTTCACTTGAATTGTTTTATAGCTCCCTGTTCAAGCTATTTAACAAATACTGGAACACAAAGTTCACATATTGCCAAGAGTGTGGAAGGAGGTGGAGGAAGATTCCACCACAGAGAAAGCACAAAGGGGATACAACACAAGATGTAAATAACGTTTGGGGGAATCAACACTTTGCGTCTCAACCGCTACAACATGGTGATGAGCTTTCAGTGAACTCTGCCATACTTTGCAGGGTTCAGGAATGCTAGCTTCTGCAGAGATGAGTAGAACAAGCTGGAAACACACGAAGGACACCATGGAACCGTATAACAATGTAGTAACGGGAGTAATAAAAAGAGCCAGAGAAGTTGAATTGTGCACATTCTTAAAAGTGATTATAAAATGACGATGATCAGTCACAGAAACTGAAGTAAAGAAGCATGGAAGAAGAGTGACACCATGATGAACTAGTGTGGCTAGCACACTGATTGTCTGGACAGAGTGGCAATGCCCCAGTTTTGGTTTGAGAAGACATCGATTTGAAAACATCACAGTCCTATTTGTCACAACATAGATTGAAAGGTTATTCCTTTTGATTTATTTGAAGGATTGAGGCAGCAAAAAAGAGACCACAAAACCATAAGCTTTGCAATAATGTATGTTAGTCAGTGCAAGATATAAAACCACGATGGTCTCATGTCATCATAAGCAAACAGATTAGAAAACATGTAATGTTTAGAAGCCCCAAATAAACAAAACACTTAAACACTAACTAGGGTTTTCATGAACACAGAATATGAAATGATGAAATATTTAATGTAAAAAGAGATGTTGCTATGTTGTTGCTAAATATAAGACAAGATAACTCTTTTAATCTTAAAAAAAAGTTGGATCGTTAGAAAAACCTCAAACAGTTCAAAACCAGGCAACATTAAAATATTAATATGTGGAAAATATATAGTCAGTAGCTAGAATAAGATACACTATTTAAAATACCACTTTTTCATATTTAGAATTCACAGCGAGCAGAAACACTTCAAGAAATTACAGCCTTTTACAGTACTGATAGGACACGTTAAGATTAATGGGAGAAAACAAACGCAACATGCAGAAAAGCCAGAAGCATGGATGGACTGGGTCCCTTTCTGACCAAAAAGGCTGGAGTGCCATACAAAACAGACATACCTGCCAATAGGCCAGGGAGATTGGTGAGGAACTTTCGATACTGTCGTAAAACCAAAATGAAACAAGCCATCTGCTTGTTAATTTTGTAGAGCTGATTGATTCTCTTTATTTTAATAACAGGGGGGTGACTATTCAGTAAGTAGGGATCCCAAGTAAAAAGACACAGAAGGACTAAAACTTCAAAGCCATATGCACAGAAGTAGACAGCAGCATTCTGGGCTAGAGAACAAGGTCAAATTAAGAAAGCTAAGGCGCAGAAGTGAATCATCCACCTGCCTCTAAGCAGCAGCTGTGCCAGATGCCATGCAGGAAGTTCTCCCCATCTTTGTACACTGAGGTATCACAGGGTGTTAGGGGTTGGAAGGGACCTTGGAGATCTTCAAGTCCAACCCCCTGCCAGAGCAGGATCATATAATCTAGCCCAGGTCACACAGGAATGCATCCAGGCGGGTTTTGAAAACCTCCAGAGAAGGAGACTCCACAACCTCTCTCTGGAGGTATTCCTCCAGTAGTAGGAGAAATCCTACTGAAAGTCTCTGTTGCCCGTTCAAGACCCATGTTCTACCAGCCTATGATATTTTTTTACTGGGGTTGATGTATACATTTCTAATGTGTGCATATTTTGTATGAATTAACTGTGCCATTCTTCTGTGAGGGAGATCCTTGGTCATTAAAGTGCACTGCTGGGCCTTGGGTATTAGGGACTGTAAAAATCCTCGCAAGTCACTACGAATTAAGTAATTTGTTTTCCCAGAGCTGCTTCTGCTCAGACAATATTATAAAGTCAGAAGAAAAAAGGCTGGCTTCAGGTAATCTTACCTGAACAACAAATTTTCTTCCCATTCACTGCAACTGCAAGCAACCACAGCCCCAACTTCTGTCTGTCTGCTCTGACGGACAGAGCATTCTCCTGGACAGGGCTTTCCAAAGCCGCAGCTCACTAAAGCAAGCCAGTTTGCCGGACCATCCTGTCACAATGTCCTCCCACTTGTGCCTTTCCCTCTCTGTCTCCTCTCCTGTGCAGCGCAGCCACAAATTGCGCATCAGAGCTCCCCTTACAGCAGTTTACTCCATGCCCTTAAGTCATCTGAATTAACGCTTGACCACCAGACAGTGGCATTTTATTTCAAGTTGTTAAATGCAGTAATTTGAATCAGCATCTGTTTTCAAACTTACAAGAAATCTGGATCCCGGATCTGGAATCAGTTGCTACTGTCGTCAATTTGACTAAGGACAGTAAAATTCAGCTATAAAAGGCACTTTTCTAGCATTGGGATATTCTCTAGACAGTAAAATATAAAGACGGGTACAGCCAGGAATGTGACCTATAAATTTCATTCTCTTTAATCTTTTTAAATATTCCATTCGAAATATTTAAAAAAAAAACCCAACTGACAAGCTACAAGCTTTTATGCATTACAGAAACGTGCAGAACTATGAAGGCAGGGCTAGCAAACCCAAATCCACATCTATTTGCAGTTTCTCCTTCCAAATCAGCCAACCAACAGCCAGGTTGAAGAGAAAATAGGAATGTTTGGCATTTTACTCATAAATTAAAAATATATAATACAGATGTGTGATTGAGTCATTGTTCCCCATTTCTCAAGTATCCTTTGTTTTCCAATTACAAGCTACTCAGGACAGGGCTGTGCCTCTATATTGCTGAAAAGTGCTTAGTACTAAGAGGTTCTAAAGATGTGCGGAGACTTGTGCGACTACTAAAATATTAATATTTTATACTTAATTTTAATATTTAATATTAACAATATCAAAAGCAGCAACAAATATCTCTGTGGGGCTGTCATAGGTGTAATCTTGGCAAGGGAGAGAAAGCTCAGAAAGATGAAAGACTGATTTTTAGACACTCATGCCTGCAGATCTGTCCAAGGTGTATGGAGAGGGACCTCTTGGCATCCTACCTGCTGTACACGGTAGCTGCCATTGACTATATTTCACAACACAAAATGCAAGCTTGACAAGGTTTGCATTGGTACTGTGCAACTTAAAAAAAATTAAAAAGGAAAATAATGCCTGTACTCAACTGTGATCTACCATATGCTCTAATGCAAGTCTTCTCAGAAGTTTCATGCAGGCACTGTCTTCTTCACCATTAGGTTAACTCCTCCTCACTCATTATTAAAATTTTCATATTAAATTAATGTGAGGAATTATTGAATGTCCTACCTTGATCTACCCAGTGCAGAAGTGGCCCATCATGTGCCCAGCTTCTCCTGATTCACAGCTCAGGACATGGTGAAGCACATGCTGCACTTAAATCTGTGATGCAGGTTGCATGTTCAACTGAATCTCACTTAGAGGCTACAGCTGTTAGTGATAGAAAAGGCGGACTACATTACCCCTCTCCTTGCGTCTATACATGTTATTTCTCAGTGCTGTCTGCAGCCTACTCTTAAAAAAATTCTAGGACTTAGATAACTTTATCCCGAGAAATGCTATACTTGTTTTATTCTCCAATCTGTGTATTTTTCTAGTGTATATTGTAATTTTCCCCCTTATTTCTAGTATTATTGGCTATATATCACTTTAGATAATTTTCTTTTCTGCTAATTGCACCCCTCCCTATTTGCCAGTTTCTCCATACTAGCTTATCCTCCTCCAGTGTATTGACTTCTTGCAAGAATTCCTCATAACAAAGCAAACATCCTCATGCTTACACTGAAACATAAGGCATCCAAAGGAAGATCAAATAAGCAATTATAATGCTGAATTCATAAAGCTGCCCTTAATTCCAAACACACTTAGGAATAATCATATTCACCATGAACACATAGTGTACTAAAACTGTAAGCCTGAGTTAGAATACATTTTACTGAGTTCTTAATTTAATTTTATAGCAGAAGACCACTATAACTGCCTGAGCAAGACTGCATTGGCCGTACCTTGCTAAATGCTGGATACAATTTCCTTGTAATCAAACACAACTCCCAAAAAAACCCCAAACCAAAAAAACAACTAATTCTTCACACATCCTGTACGGAAGAACAACCTTCATGAAAATGGTTTCCCAATATTCCCCTAAAGGCTCCCCAAATGCCACTTCATAAACATAGAGAAATAGTACAAAATGCCTTGAGGTTGGACACTGAAAAATATACAAGAGAATTAAAATTTGTTGTGGTAATGAGGATTGGTCAGGACTTAAGATAGATCTAGAACTATAAATTTCTGTTGTGTCATCTGCATTGTACATTACTTCTAAAATCATACAAGTATGCTGGCTTTTGTAAGTCTAAATTGACCAACCAAAACCTTAATCTTCAATAGAAACTGCGAACTTCTCAGGATATGAAAGCATACTTAGACAAGGTTTGGTATTTCGAATACATGAATACCAAAAAGGACAAGAGTGGAAAGCTGCACAAAAGATGGAAAGGTGTTCACGGAAGAAATGAAAAGCGAGGTAATGGCTGAATTCCAAGCTTTATTATTCTTGTATTTTTCTGGTTGTGGTCAGCTAAAATAGTTAATTTTAACTTTATTCTGCAGTTCCTTGCCTGAAAAACATAACGCAATGATTTTCTGTATGACTTGATAATAGAATGAAGAGTTTTCAATGCATTGGTATTCTGTAAGTAATACATTGGCCTTTCAATCACAATGCAATGATAGCACATTGAAAGAGCAGTACATTCAGTTCTGCTTTTGCTGTTCCACAGAAAGTCTCATGAAAGTAAAAATAATAATAAAACCCCAAGTTATAAGTAGACATGGAAAAGAAGTATATTTCTTTCAGGCACAGATTCCTCCATTTATTTATAAAGAATGTAACTATGCCAAAAATAATATTATTAAGATCACAAATGAGGAATATTACTTCCATTTCCAAAGAAATGCCTCCCCCAATGCGCTCTCCAAACATTCAAATCCCAGCTTAATAAAAACAAATGGCATCCCTCATTTCTTCAAAATTGCATATTTGATATGCAAAGGTTTGCTGTTCTAACAAGATACAAGCACTCTGAAATCCCACCACGTGCCAAAAATCAGACATCTTTTTTTGCAGATGTAGGTGAATAAATATATTTATAACTCTAAAATTTCAAGACCTTGCTTTTGAAGTATGAAAAAAAAAAAAAAAAAAAAAGGCATAATGGGAGATATTAACAACCACCGGAAACATCACAAAACCATTGTAAAGGAGAAATCTTATTCCCTTGGCATGTAATCTCCACAGTCATTTGCAACCACTTTTAGTAGCAACATGATACTAACTCCTATTTCAGTTATGTTTGCAATCTTATTTACACAGTGAAGCTACAGGTCATTTCTTACAAAGCAAAGAGTTTAAAGAACCGCTCCAACAACATGTAATTGATGTTTCAATCCAAATTACAAATATTGTAACCTCAAATAGCTTAAATGCATGAAATTCAATATTTATCAGAGGAAAACTTCACACATCCTGCTTCCAAGAAGTAGTAAACTGAACACCATTACTTAATCTGCACTTAATAGTCATTCACATACAACTAGCAGAATCATGGAATGTTAGAGGTTGGAAAGGACCTCTGGAGATCACTGAGTCCAACCCCCCCGCTAAAGCAGGTTCACCTGGAGCAGGTTGTACAGGAACGTGTCCAGGTGGGTTTTAAATAAAGTCTCCAGAGAAGGACGCTCCATAACCTCTCTGGCAGCCTGTTCCAGGGCTCCATTACCCTCACAGTAAAGAAGTTTTTCCTGATATTTAGATGGAACTTCCTGTGTTCTAGCATGTGTCTGTTTCCCCTTGTCCTGTCTAGACTGGTCCCATCCCTTTAGATATTTACAAGCATTGATAAGGTCCCCTCTCAATCCAGGCTAAACAGCCCCCGGTCTCAGCCTTTCCTCATAAGAGCGATGTTCCAGTCCCCAACTAAATAAGGGCTAACTAAACAGCCAACTAATTTAAGGACCGTAAAGACCAACATCTTCAAATGACACTTCATTTCCAAAATGATTCAATAAAAGAAAATGAAGAGCTATTTATCATTAATAATTGAAACTGTAGTGAATTTGCCAGACTACAAAGGCTAACTTATATATATATATATACACACACACACACACATCAGAAAATTTTACTGAGAAAGTTCCTGAGGCATTTTTTGTTTTTCTTTATTCTACTGCTAGCTTCTCTCTGGTAGTGACATGCACCCAGATGTCACAAAGTAACATTTTAAAAGAAATTACATTAGCTTTCAGTTCATCAGTGAAGACATATTTGGAACTTCTTTCTTAGCAGCATTTAGTGTCACAATTATTCAGAAGCAAAATCTTCCCTATCAGAGATCATTTAAAATAATACAATAGCACAAGGTCTCCTAAAAAAAAAAAAAAGTCTCAACTTCTTTAATATACCTCTTAGGAAAACAGTTAAGTATATATTTGATAGCAGCTATTTAGCATAAGGAGACTTCTAATATGCATATGTAGAAGGTCTGGCATAACATTTACATCAGACATTCTCAACTGTGTGTGTATATTTAGCAATGAGATGAGATGATCACCATCAGTAGTTTGAATTTGACATTTAAGATGACATTAATAGCAACACTAGAAACATGACAAACCATGGGCAACAATAACACAAAAGTGAAATGATGTTATAATTAGATTTCCAAAAATAAGCCCCTCTTTCAATCATATCCTTCTGCCACTGCACCTATAAGCCCTCCATGAAGTACATTTTTTTGACCGTTAAACATGCGACAAGTAGGGCAGTTAAAAGCAACAAGACTAGAGTTCCCCAAATGACTGGGTTTACTAGGTACTAATACATTATTTTATTCCTGCACAACACTGACAAAAATGCCTTCACAGAGCACTGCAGGATGACACCCACTGACATGCATTTCTCCTTCTGTGGCTTTATGTAGTGACAGAGCATTTTAAAGATTTTTTTAAAGATTTAACTTCATAAAGTATCAAATTCAACCAGATGAATATCATAACTGTTGAAACACAAAAGTTCAGAATATGTGAAATAATGAACGTTACTCATCAAAATAAACTTCACAAACCTGCACTGCTGAGCATCTGTGGGGCCTGATGTCTGCACTCTTCACCACCATGTGGGGCCATGTACAGCAGTATTTGACATACAACATCAAAAACAGGCCAATCAAGGTATTAGTGTTGTACATTGGGCCCACAAAAATGTCCTACAGACAACCGGCCAAACGCCAAGAATATTCAAATCATTTTGAGGCTTCAGGAGGCTACAGACATTGCCTGTGGGATCCTGACCTCTGGCAGGAAAATGTAAGGACGTTTTGCTGATAAAGGCCTTTTAGAAATGGTTGCCCAGATTAGAGCTTCCACCTACTGTACAATATGATCTACGCTCTTTAAGCCTATTAAAGTTTCTTATAAAGTAGGGGTTTTTTTTAAAAATATAAAAATCGGGGCTTCCACAACTGCCATTTTAAGGAGCTAATGCACACCCCTCAAAATGGAGGGCAACATCTGTTTCTGTGAAGCTGCTGAGAATGAGCAGTGACACCACCTGTGCCATGGCAAGACACTATCATGGAGAATTTGGAAGAGTGCTCCTCAGATTGCATCAGGTTTGGCTGGAAAAAAGCACAATAAAATTCTCACGTAGAAACATAAAGGGGTAATGGCACTTATGAAATGCTTCCAGTAAGGGATTTGGGAGCACTTCTGAAATGTGGACTGACAAAAAAACTCCCCATATGCCAGTGAAAAGGCCTGGTAGGAATTCACGGATCCAGCAACGTGTGCTCCATGAAATGGCAACCAGTGTTTTCATGCTCAGTGTTAGCCTGGAATGAAGCCCCAGAAGTGAAAGCACACTTGTTTCATTTAACTTGGTTTCCTAATCTACTCACAGCAAATATTAAGTAGAAGGCAGCAACTACTCTGAACCTTAAATTTATCTGGATTATCTACTCTCTTTACAAATGTCTCCTACTTTACTAACAATTTACACATGGAGTTGCCTTGTTTGTACTGCACTGAATTAAGAGGAAGATTGCAACTTTGTCATCTAGTGCAAAATACACTACAAACCAACAGTCAGATACAAACAAGCTAAATAAAACCCAAAATGTTAAAAGGATATTTAAAAAAACCCCAAAATAATCTCTTTCCTTTTTTCTTGTCTCTTAACATTTCCTTCCCTCAGCTGAATCAAGTTACATTAAAAGTTCAATCTTTGAAAGCATTTTATATTAAAATTGGGAAATGAAGAGTACTGTGGAAAATACAAAAATTTATCTGCTGATAGTAATCTTATCAATAAACAGGCACCTCTCAGTGCACTAAAGCTGGTGTTTACCTCCCATATAATTCCACAAAATAATTCGGCATATTCTTAACTTTATACTTTATCTAAATCTCAGCAAAGGTGATGAAATACAAATATTGCTCCAAAGATGCACTGTTATCTTGGTGCTTTGCAGAAGAGGGATCCACATCAGACATTGCAATGCTTTGCTCAATGTTATTAATATGTTCTCTAAATAAAAACTAGTATGTTTGCTGCCATATCACATCATAAAATTAATTAAATAGTTGAAACTAAACAACATCTGGAGAAATATGCTTCTTAGGGCAGTCTCTGAAACAAAACGAATTTCAAGATGGGGCCATTCATGCAGTGGTTCAGAATACAAGCAAGTTTCAGAACCACCACCGGCACAGACTCAGTGCCAAGGAGCAGTGTGCTGTCCGTACCCACTGCTCTACAGGTGCGCACATCAAGAGCATATTACTGTAACACTGCTAACAAGAGGTCTTTTAGCAGGGATTTGCTGTCTGAAAAGGCAGTACAGCCTCACGTCATGTCTAACAGCTCTCACTCTTCACAAAACCAAGGAACAAACCCGACCTCTCAAGACAAGTTCTAAATCAATTAGCAAAAGCCTGCAGTGAAATAAGTAAAATTCAGAATGACTGTAGAGAGGTACTGTTTATCAGATAAGCCTTTTTTTCAACTGGCCACAGTAGGTTTGAGCTAATGTTCTCCACTATTCATCTTCTCTTTTAAATACCCATTTCATTGGCGAGTAGTAAAGCAGCATTGCCACACACACATGAGGAGCCCACACACACTTTCTGCCCAGCCCTTCCTCCCTGGCAGGATACAGGAATAGATGGTATTTCTTCCTTGAATTTTGCCCTCTCTCAGCCTCCCTTGAAGGCTTGCATAAAATGAAGTACTAGGAGAGAGAGTGGGGATGACTCAACATAAACTCTATTGTTTATTAAAAAAATAAAATTGAGCAATGAATTCTATGTTGGTTCATTGTCCAGTTTTGCCCATCGCTGTATGTCCAAGACATTTTAAAATCACCACAGCAGTAAGGTTGAAGGGCCAACAACAAAAAGACTAGTACACTGAGATCAAAGCTTCCTCTCCCCCCAAGAATAAAGGTTTAAGCCTTTAATTTCTCATTCTTTCAAAATACATCCTCCTCATCTCTCACTGAAATAGAAAACTACCTGTACTATAAACATGCACAATTATGAGTAACAAATAATAGAAATACACAAGCAGTACTGAAGCCAAGCAATACAGTTACTCTTTTTAAGGAACAAAAAGCAAATAGCAGCACAGTTGTAACAAAAAGCAGCGTCCTTATAACCTGTGAGCAACCAACTGTGGATAGTGCATGACACTTACATGGCATCTAGCTATGCCGAAGTGACTGCAGACTGTCATTTTTCCTTAGGGGTGTTTGCTACAGAGGAACTGGGCAAACATTCATCTCTGTGAAAATCAAGAAGCTTAGCTCATCTCACTTGGTTCTAAAGACTAGCTATTAAAGGAGCCATGTTATTTAAAAGTGCTTGCCTGCATGCACCTTTTGTAGATGTCCAAGAGGTGGTTTTAGGGAGTAAATAGCTTCTAAAAGAGGAGGGAGACAAGACTGAGCCACAGGGGTTTGGGAGAGGACTGACTGCAGTCCAGATTGTCCTGCAGCATGTTTCTGAGGCAGGACTGTGCTCCTGTGCTGCCAGGGCACCATAGCAATAAGACACAGAGTGCTAACTCACAGGGTGACTGGGATAGACTCCTTTTATTTTTCTGTGGAGAAAGCCTCTACAGCTGCTCAGGTTTACAAGTCTATTGTAGTGATTTTTTTTCTTCACAGCAATTGCACAAATGTGCACAGTAAGCATACTGAGGCTCAAATAAGAGCAGGACAAGTTCACTCACATATCCCACTGAGTAGCCCAAAAAGTAAAATAAATAACAAATACACTGCAAGTCAGCACTGAAACCTTCACTTTCACTGATACTGCAGCCATCAATGTACATGTTTAACTAATATGACTGCCCTACAGACATTTCAAGTGCAAGGAAAAAAACCTTAAAGAAAAAGAGATTGAGATGGGGCACAAAATCAGGTATCACACAGCAGTAACTCATCATTCTGTCACCACGAATGCCTTCAGCTGAATGCTTAAAAAGATGCAAAATTACATGCAGGTTTTTAAAGGAACACAGGTATTAAACACCAGTGCTGCAAAGGCTGAGGTTATAGTTTAAAGCTGAGCTGTTCTCAGCATCTGTCACGGAAAAGGGGACACCTCACCCTACCTTCCCTAGGTCCAGCCAGCCATTCCCACGCCTCCTCCTGCAATTTACTACCCGTCTATCTGCATGGGGAGCCGATTTGACTTGCTAACCGAACACAAAACTGTGCCCCTCCTCCGCCCGAGCCCCACCCCCCCCCCTACCCCGCACCCCCTCCCCCACACCCCCAAGCCCTCTCCTCGGGGGATTCAAAAAAAAAAAGCCAAGGA
Organism: Ceryle rudis; assembly: GCA_033439905.1. Taxonomy (NCBI): domain Eukaryota; kingdom Metazoa; phylum Chordata; class Aves; order Coraciiformes; family Cerylidae; genus Ceryle; species Ceryle rudis. Next base: position 78,696 of record JAAGNO010027632.1, read on the forward strand.
TTTTTTTATCCCCTCCCCCCACCCCTCATTTTATCCCCCCCCCCTCCCCTCAGACGGCGGTTGTGGCGAATCTGCGGCTCCCGCACTTTCGCCACCGCTCGCTTCGTTTTCTTTTCACCCTTTTGCTTTTTAATTCGATTTTTTAGCTTTTTTTTTCCCACTTTTCACCCCATTCCCGACCTCGCCGCTTCCTCCCCCTCTTCCATTTTTTTTTTTTTCTTTAATCGATGGATTTTGGTTTTTTTAAGCGAAACCGCCCGTGGCGAATCTGCCGATGGCGACCCCGCCCCGCTGCCGAACCTGCCCTCCGCGCACGCGCCGCTTCCCGACACCTTCCCCCCCCCCAGACCCTGCGCTCGGCCTCACTCTCGCACTCACACCCTCCCACTCTGCTCCAGCTGCAGACACCGAGGAGCTGCACAAAGTGCCGCTGCTCTCCAGGGCACAGGCGCGTGTCC
>JAAGNO010027633.1:0-29986 GCA_033439905.1 Ceryle rudis
TGAAATTTCATAGGATCATAGAATGGTAGGGGTTGGAAGGGACTTCCAGAGATCATCGAGTCCAACCCTTGTGCCAATGCAGGAACACCTAGGGCAGGCCACACAGGAACAGATCCAGGCAGGTCTTGAAAGTCTCTAGAGAAGGAGACTCCACAATCTCTCTGGGCAGCCTGTTCCTGTGCTCTGTCACTCTCAAAGTGAAGAAGTTTTTCCTCATGTTGAGGTGGAACTTCTGTTTCACCTTGCTACCATTACCTCTTGTCCTATCACAGGGCACCAGTGAAAAAAGACTGGCCCCTTCTACTGCTTGACACCCACCCTTCAGATATTTGTAAACATTAATAAAATTCCCTCTCAGTTTTCTCTTTTCCAGGCTAAACAGCCCCAGGTCTCTCAGCTTTTCCTCATAAGAGAGATGTTCCAGTCTCTTCATCATCTTAATAGCTCTCCACTGGACTCTCTCTAGTAATTGCCTGTCCCTCTTGAACTGGGGAGATCAGAACTGAACACAATAATCCAAATGTGGTCTCACTAGTGCAGAGTAGAGGGGGAGGACAACCTCCCTCGACCTTTCTTTATACACCCCAGATTTCATTCACCCCATAAATTACACTTATATTGTTTCCAAAGCTGTAAATGGCTGCATTAGGTGTGTTGTCTTCCTGCATATAGTTTTTATATTATTGTTCCAGTAATATTGCAAATTATCACAAGACTACTGCAGATTATCACAACACATTGGTTTTATTAAAGTGAAAGGGAAATTTGCCTTGGAAAGAGAGATAAATAATTTAAGTTGTCCTGTAGAAAGTAGGGGTTTTTTCAAATTGTGCTTTATTGCCAAAGATTTACTTGCAAGCAAGCATATAACACTATCTTCTGGACAGTTACAGGGATTCAGGAAATCCTGATAATGAACTGCAACATACATAAGCATAAAATGAATTGCTAACAGTATAGTTCAAACTAATATCTAAGGCTGTTTCTGCAGATGAAGAAAGAAAATGCACGTTCTAGTTAGCAACCTTTTTCAAGGGCACCTTGGAGTTTATTTATTAAAACAGAAATGGCAGTCTGGGAAATACTTTGATCTATTAAATGGTTACTATTAGTAAACAACAGTATGGGAACTATTAGTAAACAATAATGAGAAGGTAATGAAGAAACTAAAGCTTAATGTACGTTCATAAATTGTGCTGCTGTGAACAGCAATGACCCATACAACAGCACGGTAAATGATGCACTGAATTGTTTTACATCATCAGCCATATTACCTTTATTTAATTTAGAAGTTTTCTAAATTCAAGGAAAATAAGTAAGTAAAGCTGTCATTAACAATGTGTTGCACTAATGAAGATAGTGTTGGTCAATGAGCAGCAGTTTAGATTGAAGGTGAAGAGCTTGCTGTTTGCTTTCTCTGTAATTTTTCTTTAAGATAGTCTACTCACTGAGAATTAATACTAAGAGCTGAAAGGGTAACTGTAACAAAGAGATAAGATTTGATGTAAAACTATGTAATCTATTTTAGCAAAATTGAAAAAATAAACATTCTGGTTAGGGATGTAAATGAATAGTGAACGTCTGCAATGTTAATTCAGGAGATTCATAAGCATATTGTAGCTGTATAAATACATAGGTGTTGATGAGAATATGTGGATCTTGGAGAGTATGGTGAAATGTGGTTCCTTACTGAATGCAATATTGTTTTTACAATGTCATTATGTTGGCAGTAATGATGAGCCAGAAGCCTTCATAGGTCTCTATAAAGAAGGGAAGAGTACTTGTAGTAATGAGCTTGCTGTTTCTTTGAAGAAGACAGAAGAATATTAGATACATAATTGTACATATTTAATACATTTTCCTTTTTTTCTTGGAACGTAGAAATATATCAGTACAATATATGCCCAACTTTGAGAAATGAAAATTTTATTTTGCATTCTTATTTTCCCCCCAACCAAGTTGTATTGTACTGTATCCCTCAATAGTTCTGTCAGCTCCAGAAAAATATGTGCAATAAAAGTTCTTAGTACAAATCAAGTTGCCAAAACATACAATCTTCCTGTATTCAGGCTCATATTATACCTTGTAGATAAACATAAGTAATCAGCTGTTGCCCCTAACGGCTGGAAATTAATGCCAGGCATGCCACAGAATATCATACTCTACAAAGAGAGGAAGTAAAGGACAGGAAAGGGGCAGATATTTCTGCAGTGACATGCAGTATATATTGATATTAAGAGAAGATATCAAGTGTGGGATTTTTTGCCATATAAAGAAGCTTTAACTGTGGCACGTAGTCTAAATTTCTTCAGCACTTGCAGGAAGGCATTCCAGTTTTGCTTGGGTAGAAAAGAAATTACTATGTCTATTCCTCATAAAGTAAAAGTAATGTGTTAGAGATTAAATTATCCAAATGAATTTTTATATAATGAATAAATATTTTTTAATAAATACAGGTTTGTTAGAATTTTGATGTAGAAATTAGGTGCAAGGAAGGATAGCAATGAATAGAAAGGCAGGTGGAATTAAGCCAGAAAAGAAAAAAAGTCCTGAGGAAATGACTGATTCACTGAAATTCACTTGTCAATGTACAAGTTTAAATTTAATCTGGAAATAAAGCTTAATTTGAATTATTACAATTTCACATCACACTTAGGCTTTTATGTATTTTCTAATTTTTAGAATCAAGTTTGTTTCCCTTTTTTCTTCCAATAAGTCAGATATTTGGAAATTTCAAATAGTTATGACAAAAACACTTATGTACTGTGAAAAAATCTGGACCAAAACCCACCTTTTAAAATTTATAAAGAAAATATTCACTCTTTGTGATCAGTTTTGCTAAAATTGGCATATTTTCTGTATGGATTGAATCCAGTCATTCCCTTGAGGAACCCACATCCTTTTTCTCATGGAGGGTTAAGGGGTAAAGAGTCTTTTCTACTCAGTGATGAACATTAGCTCCCTCACCCACATGACCTACCTTCTCACCAAATGGTCATTCAGAGATCCACCAGGATAGCATCCTGCCATGTTCTAGGGGAAAAAACTGTTTCCTAAAGCACTTGGGTAGAGATGGTGAGGGATGAAAAAACTTACGTTACCTTTTCCTATTGGTGCTTTTCCGTCAGTGGTGATATCTGTTCATCTACAAATTAATTTTTATTAAGGTAGTACTGCGGAGGATTTTCTGAGGACTCAGAGCTTTGATCTGGAGGTGGAGTTGAAGCTCTGTTGGACACGGACACATGACTGGCTTCCTCTCAAGTACCATACAATATGGCTCGTAGCATGGGGAACATATCAGAGAAACTGGAGATATGTCTGCTATGGTTGCTTTGAGATGAAAGAGATGTCGTGGGATAGGTCACACAACTGGAGTGCTACACTGAGTTAACATAGGGTGTTTTTTTAACAAGGGCAGTCTGGGAAAGTGTGGATGGGGAGTTGCCCTTATGTGAAAGAGCAGTGGGAATGCACGAACCTCTGCCTTGCTTTAGATGATGAGTCACTTAAGAGCTCAGGAAAATAGGCTAAGACCGTTATGTGAGTTACAATTAATGTGCAAGAATCACAATTATGTTCATTTTAGTATTCAATGTAAACTGCACTGAATTCTTCAGTAGACAAAAAGTTAACACTCTTGGCAGTATCTGTTCCCCAAAACATGGGAAAGCCCACAGTATTTTTTTTTTATTATAAAAACTCTCCCTATATATATAAGTTAAGGAGATGCAAGAGTTTATTTCTGATATTGTTAATAACTTGCCTGATTTCACAGAGATTTCTTTATCCTTTGACTTTTCACAGGCAAACCAAGAAGTATCTCAGTGAAAGACTGAATTGAGCCTCTAAATGCCTCCAGACAGAGGAGGCGGAGAATGACCCAACCAAAAACCACTTTGCAGCTTAGTGTGGACACAGGTAGGAGAAAAGATCTGTACTAAATTGTCAGACACCTGGACACTAACTTTTGCTCTGCTACGAAAAGCTTTGAGACATAAATGCATAAATGCATATAGCATATTTTAGAACGTAATTCTATCTTTGTAAGTTTTGTTTGAGAGATGTGATGGGATGAAAAGCATCTTTTTTGGGTTTGCTTTTATTAATTTTACAAACCGATGTGTAATCTGAATGTTTCTGAAAAACATGCAGGCATCCGTATAAGCAGGAAATCTTTGAATTTCAATTTTATTCTGGCAAGTTAGGAAAGAAGGAAGGAGTCAGATTAGTGACTTCTCAGGTGCTATTTATCAAAACAATAAGTAGGAACAGAATTAGTTGTCAGAGACATCTCCAGGTTAGTTTCAAGTGTTCTGAGAAGCTGATTTTTGTAAACATTAGCCATTGTGCTCTTGCAATGAAATATTAATAAATTATTCTGTGACAAATATGCACAGAAAACAGCCAATGGGAGAATTTACATCTTTTCTGTGATCATTCAATCACTTCTGGTGTTTGCTAATACATAGTCCTCAACAGTCCTGGCAATTAGAACTAATTAATCCACAGATAAAGCTACTAAGGTGTAATAGCCTTTAATTTGAGGATGATAGATTTAGAAGTTTACTCAGTTCTGAGAGTTGTGGTGTAAACAAATAAGCATGTTCAAAATTGCATCTGTCTGTCAGGAAATTAAACATACATCTCATTATGTAATTAACATGATTTTGAGTCTAATATGCTGTATTGGACAAAAAAGTCCAATTAGCTCCTACTTCTGTATTATTTAGAATGAAACTACTTGCTATTTGAATATAATTTTCTGGGACAGTTAATTAAGTCCAGATCATCATTTATTACTCAAGAGATCTAACTGTGGTGTTGAAAGGTTTTTATTGCTGTTACGTAATTAGTGATTTTTGTATATATACATATCAGAAAAAAGCCATAATATTTCTTCAGCTTTGCAGCCCACCTCCCCCCTTAAACTTGTGTAACAGTACTGTAAAACAATATATTGCAATTAGAATGGTTCTGAAATATGAAGGTGAATGTTAGATACATTCCACATTTTTTTGTACACTTGAACATCACCTATGAAGTCTTTCTAGAAGCTGGTCTTCTGCAATAGAAAGAATTAAATAAAACCAGCCCTAATAATGAAGGATGTATGCGTATATTACATATCAAAACCAAACTAGAAGACAATTAATTCTAAAAGCACTTGAAATTTCTATTTCTTTGTGTAGCTGTTTGTTTATTTATTTAAGAAAAAGTATATGATATATTATGAAAAGTACAGTAAAGGAAAGGCTGGTTTTCTGTAAAAGATTTCCATCATATACCTGGGAACCTCTGTGACTCATGGATGCAGGCTGTGAAGGGCCACAGGTCATGACTGTAATGAAATATGAACTCAGCAGGATGAATGTGCCATTCAGAAATGCAAACTCTTACCTTGTCCTCAAGATCAGTAGCTGCTGCATCATGGCAGCATTTAAGGACTGCAAATTTCATATGTTCTGTAAATCATTAGGGGCTATAGGCAGGGCATCAGGACCACGTTGCTGTCACCCATTTATTGGATGAAGACTACTTTGAACACATTGGTGGTAGCTTGATACCCTGCTACTGGAACATAAACAATGATTTCACTGTCTGACACTTCCAAGGACTCAGGAATAGGCACTTGATGAGTTACTGAAAGTATTACCTTTGGAGCCAGGACCATGAATCATGAAGCATCCTGCATCCTAGATCACGTCAGTTGATGTGAACCCTAGTCCTGGTTCCTTTTTTTCCCTTTTGTGGCTTCCTTTTGTGCATAAGGTCATCATAGACTTTTCTTCTCTTTTTCTAGGCTGCCAGTGAGATAATATCACACTATTAAAAACAGAATGCATCTCTTCACAGAGACAACTACTTCAAAATATCCCATCTTTTGGTGCAAAAGTATTTAGAACAAAACCTCATGAATAAACAGCAAACTTTATGCAAATGTGATGTGTTACTGCCTAAAGGGGTAAAAAAAAGCAATAAATCATTTACATTTTCTCTGGAACTATTAAAGTTACCTCTTCATGAGCTTTTCATTCAATGAAAAGCTTCTGCAATGTGAGAAACCAGAGCAGTTCATATGTTTAACTTACTCATTATATACAAGACTGTGCTGAAGGGTCAGCTGAAGTGCCTTGGCAGGAAGATAAGCCATGCTAGCTTCACAGTATAATGTCAGGATGTTCACACTATTGTTCTGAATCGAACTAAATTAGTCTAAAGTTGGTTGTCAAAGTAAACGATCAATTATATCTTCTCTCTCTTTTTTTTGTTTGTTTAAAAAACAAACAGCAAGAAAAAAACAAAACAATACAAAAAATTTGCTGTATATCAAATAAGTATAGCTTGAGCATATGTAATAATAAAATTTTGGAATTACCAGAAAATGTAATTCATTGGAAGCCTTGTAAAGCTTTCAAGGTTAGGAAAGGATGTGTTTTTAAACATTTGGAACCCAATAATCATGGAAAAAGATACACTGAAAGGGAACTTGGGACTAGACAGTCCAATCTGCTGCTCAGAGATGGTGAACTTGGACCAGGTTACTCAAGGCTTTATCCAGCTGGATGTTAAATAGTTACAGCATAGAAGTGGAAACATTGGTATGCTCCCAGAGCTGTGATATCCCTGCTGTTAGTGAGACTTGGTGGAATGAGTCCCACAGCTGGAGTGCTGGGATGGAGGGCAGATAGTCAAGGCAGTGAAGTGCAGGTGTTGCACTATATGTAAGGGAGAGGCTTGAATGTACAGCCCTTACAGTTAGAGATGATGTGGTTGATGACAATGATGTGATCTCAATTCCCCCCTTTTCTTCTTCCTTTTGCAAATTCTTTTTCTATATTATCCCATTTTTCTTGAGAATTTTGGTAAAATATACTCTGCTTTAATTGATGCTTCTTCCACTGTCCATAATCGTCCACAGCTTCCTTGGTGCAACACACAAAACACTTAAACAAAATACAAACTACAAATCCTAAAGCAATTATAGTTATTATTAAAACGAACAGCTGGTTTAGCCAGGCAAAATTTGGCAGCCTCAAGGTTAATTACTCCCAAAGCTCTTGAAGTCCCCATCTAGTCCCGTCTTCAGCTACTTGGTGCAAAACTTTTGCATGTTCCCAAATTTTCTGGATATCTGTTTCTATTTGACATGACTCATCTACATAAGTACAGCAACTCGTATTTACCAAGGGACATACTCCTCCAACAATAACTGTTATTATGTCCAGAGCCATTCTGTTCTGGAGAACTACACCTTTTAGGGAAGGGACAGAGGAGTTTACTGTCATGATTTGGTAAGATATCTGTTCCATTGTGCCGACAAATATATGAGTTAATACACTTCTGGAATACTTTCCTCAGCTGCCCACTTGGCTTCACAATCTGCTAAGGATTTGCCCAACTCCTGAGCAGTGTTCCCTTTTCGATGAGCTTTGCAAAATATAATAGCCACCTTTTCGGGCATCTGCACTACCTCCAAAAGCTTGAGAATTTCTTCTGAATGTTTTATATGTTTTCCTTGGGTGGATGAAAGTCCTCTGTCTCTCCATACAGCTCCATGGGCATGAATGACCCTGAAAGCATATTTGGAGTCCATCCAAATGCTAGTTTTCTTGCCTCTAGTCAGTTCCAATGCTCAGGTCAGAGCTATTATCTCTGCCTTTTGTGTTCAGGTGTTTGGGGCGAGGGCTTTGGACTCTGTTACCTTTTCAGTAGCAGACTTTTCAGTAGTGTTATCTGGTAACCACAAGGTGGGGCCTCCATCAGTTTTCTCTTTAACTGGTTGAATGCTTCTGCTGTTTCCCTGTTCCAAGTGAGATCTTTTGGGCTAGATTTTAATAATTCATAGAGTGGTTTTACCACTCTAATTTAATTAATTTATGAATTATTGTTTAATTCTTACAGGTCACACTGTCTGGTCTGAGCTTAACAAATATTGGGGAGGCATTTTCACCTTCCCTGGCACCTCTGAAACCCATATGCCTAGATATACTTGATTCATAACTTCCTCAGGTACTCCTGAGCTAACTGGGGTGTTTATGAGAGCCAGGCTCAAAATTTCATTTAAGTGCTTGTTTCCCACGCAGAATTCAATTTTCCCTTTTTCAAATTTTATTTCTGCCCCCAATTGTTCTAAGAGGTCGTGTCCCAGTAAAGGTCTTAAAAAGTACGCCTTTTCAGTCTGACCAGTAGCCCCTTTAACTGTTACAAAATCATCATCCAGGGGTATCAAAGCTTGATTTAAAAATGAAAACGTTGCTCCAGTACCCACTAAAAATTCTACCCCTTGCTGCTGTTTCCCTAGCTTTATCATAACCAGTGGATCTGCTAGGGTAGATTCCCCAGGTCCCTGTCAATCTTCTTTCATCCTGACTTTTCCTCTGTGCCTCTTAGGGCATTCACTTTTCCAATGTCCCTCCTGTTTGCACCATGCACATTGATTCCTTCTCAAAGAATTCCTAGGTCCCATATTCCCAAATTCTTTGCTGTCTTGTAATGCTGCTACCAGCACACACTTATCTTTTCTCATATATTCCTCCTCCCTATTGCTAAATACGCTTCATCCAGATTCCTACTCTCCGTCACTTTAACTTCCGCAACTTCCTCTGAATATCACTTGCTGATTGCCCAATAAATAAAGTATTCCTGTCTCCGACCCTTGGTCTAGAGGGGTTTGTCGCCTCATAACATCTCGTAATTTGTCAAATGAAGAAAATGGAACCTTAATTAATACTGGTTCCCCGGGTGGCCCCACTGCCTCCCTCAGGGGTGCTTGCAATACCACTTGGTCTTTCCTTTTCCGAGAGCAGGACAATACCGGGCTGCTGGGGGGTGTCCCTGCGTCAGTCTCCACTACTCTCTTTGCATGGTATTTCCAGGGGTGGCCGGTAATGTTCCAGCAGGTCTCCCTCTCCAAGGTCCCTTAACTTCTCTGGGTTAGTACATCTTTGCCCTATACTACATGTTGAGCAGCACCTTTTCATATTCCGCCCCCCCTCCCCAACCTTCTCCTGCTTTTTTTTTTTTTTTTCTCTTCTAATTCCCTGTCTGCTCTGTCTCCTGGCTCTTATCCTCCCCAATTGACTCTTATCTCTTAAAGGAGAAGAAATCAGGGAGGAAGTCGCTGTTCTTCCCCTGCCTGTGCTGTCCACGGCTCTTTTTCTCTCTCGCCTATCTATCCTTTCCCAATACTAACACAAAAAGATCACTTGAAACTAGCCCCGAACATGTCAGTGCATTAATATACAATCCAAAAGGCTAGTCCTTAAAATGTCTTTGTTCTGTGATTGTTCAGAACCTGCCAAAAAATAACACAAAACAAATTACAACAATACAAACACTCTCAAAACAATAATACACAAAACAATAACCAGACACTAAATTAATTCAAAGGGGTCTTTTACCCCTATCTCATTTTCCTTCAACTAATTTATACAAGGGCCACCACTGATTGCAATAGTTTACTAGATTTTTCCAGTTTACACTACTTCCCGATGGTCCTTCAATATCTTTCCAACGGGCTTCTAGGGGGCTTCTTTTCAACACTCCACCACCTTGTTTACTTCCCATATTTCTGAACTCTAGTTTAATTTGTTACAATGATCAACAAAACCTGGGCCAGGGCAAAATGCTCACGGGTGTGTTTGCCTCTTGGTGATTACACACCCGAACCCCTGAGCAGTTGCCTAAGCAATAGCCCTGCCTTCTGAGAGAGATAATACAGTCAAACAATAAAACTTTTCTTCCCTCATTAGTACGCTACTGATTCTTTATATTTTCTAAATTTCCATGAAGCACCTATCACTCATACTATATACTCACACACAAAAGGGCACTTTTACACCTTTCACTTACCAATTAAAGCAACAGTTAAACCTTTATCATAAATCATAAACCCTTAATCCTTTGCCATAATTCAAAGCGCAAATCAAATCACGACATACAGTACCGAATCTGGCTTATCTCTGGAGGCTCCTCTCTGTTCCCACTTAGCTCATAGTTAGTCCCCCTTATCTATACAAACCAAGGTTACTTAAGACAGCCTATCAGGGTTAGTTTCTCCTATCTATACAAACCAAGCTACAGCTGCAAAATTAAAAGACTACAACACAACATTTATGTCTCATTGAGACCCTCTGGATAAGGATTAGGGGAATGGAAAACAGAGGACATGTGTAGTGGGTGTCTACTGCTGATCATTCATCCAGGATGTAAGCAGTGATGAGTTATCCTGTAGACAATTAGAACAAATTTCAGTATTGGTAGCCCTTGTCCTTATGGAAGATTTCAACTTCCCAGACATCAGCTGGGAATATCATACTGCTGTGTTGAACAGGTCTTGGAAATTCTTGAAGTATGTAGGGTATAACTGTTTTTCAGTGAGCCAGCTAGGAAAGATGCTGTCCTAGTTGTGCTGGTTGTGAATAGCAAAGAAATTGGGGTGTGTGTGATAAAGGGTGGCAGTCTTGGCCACAGTGATCATGGAAGGAGTTTAAAATTGTCAGTTTAATGAGAAAAAAGGACACAGCAGAATTGCTTCTTCAGGAGAGCAAATTTTAAGATATTCAGAGAGCATTTATTATTTATTTAGCAGAGTACCCTGGAAATCTGCTTTTGAGGGCTTAAGAGTCCCCAAACTCTATTACCTGTATGTTCAGAAGTGCATGGGGCTTGCTGGGATTCATCCCAGAGTTCTGAAGGAGCTAGAGGATGTTATGGCAGGACCCCTTCCTGAGGCCCAGAGGCCTTTGGAGTCTGGGGAGGTCCGTGCTGACTGGAAGCTAGCCTATATTCCAGTTTACAAAAAGGGAGTAGGCAAGACCCAGGGCGCTACAGACCTGTTATTCTAACCTCAGTTCCTGGAAAAATTATGGAAAAAATTATACTGGGTACTATGGAAAGGCATTTAAAGAACCAATCAGGCTTAGTCAAGATGGGTTCACAAATAGGAAGTCCCATTTAACTAGGTTGATATCCTTCTATGGTAAGGTCATTTGCCTAGTGGATTGAAGGTATGGTAGCACATGTTTTCCTGGATTTTAGTAAGGCTTTTCATACTGCTTCTCACAGAATCCTTCCAGACAAGTTGTCCATCTGTGGGATAAGCAGGTTCATGGTGTGCTGAGTGAAGAACTGGATGGAGCGCAGAGCTCAAAGGGTTATGGTGAACGGGTCTACATGTGACTGGCAGCCAATCACAAGCAGTGTTCCTTGGGGTTTAATTCTAGGGACAGTTTTGTTCTACATATATTTATCAATGATCTGGTGCAGAAGTTGAATGCACCGTTAGCATATTTGCTGATGATACCAAACTGGGAGGTGCTGTTGAGTCTCTCTCAGGACAGGAGGCCTTGCAGAGGGCTCTAGATAGATGGGAACATTGGCTATGATTAATGTGATGAAATTTAACAAGTCTGTCACCATATGCACAGGTCAAGGGCACTCATCCTAGATGACCTTTAAGGCAGAATGGTGGGCACTCATCTGAGAACAAAGGCTCCAGCTCTGGCTGGGGGATCTGCACTATCTATCCCAGTGGCGGCCAGTGCCTCCACACAGATGGAGCTGCTGAAGGGGCGAGGCTGCTCTGCAGACCTAAGGCTGTGGGAAGTGCCTAAACCTTTCTCCTGGGGCAGGGATGGGTGACAAACCTGCCTGCAAAAAGTGTGCCCTGGCAGAGGAACTCCTGCATCAAGTGTCTGAGATGCAGGAGATGGCAATAGTCTCTGTTGTATCAGAGAGGCAACAGCTGGATCTAAAGGCAAACTGCAATGAACCCACAGCCTATGGACAAACAACCAGAAACTCCCCCACTGGTACACCCAGAAAGGGGGGAAGCCAACAATGCTAATGATTAGGAACTTGTAGAGATAAGTACTGTTAGGAGGAAGAGACCTCCCTCAAAGCCCGAGGTGTGCTTACACCTTCACAACTCTGTAAACTGAAGAGGAAAAAAAAGTTGCATTGGAGCTAAGACAGCCAGATCAGCTCCCCATATAACAACTAGTGCAACCAATAAAAAGTGATGGGTGACAGTAATAGGTGACTCTCTTCTGAGAGGTAGACACCCATTTGCCAACCTGATCCACTTAGACTCAGACTTAGCTGAAAAGTAAAATCACTGAATTAGTTCTGTTCTAACTCAGACCAGAATACAACTGAGAAGGAAATGCTGGATGCAGTACTTTAGAGAAAGTAATTGATATAACTGTTAAAATTTATCAGCTTCCAGTCATTAAATTAATGAATAGAAGTTGACAGCTCTTACTCTGTCTTGTGTGTGGTTTTATTACAGAGAAGTGCATGGTGTTCATAGTCTTCTGGAAGAGTCTGGCCTCCCTTTTAAGTGTATGTTGAGGTCAGAAAATTGCTTTGACATTAATTTTTAGATAAACCATTGTTATGTTTATGCTTTAATATGCTTACAGTAGTTTTATAGTCAAGTAAGATTGGATACTGTATACATTATCTGACTTCTAAAATTCTATTCAGTGGAATTAAGTCATGGCATACAGATAATTTTAAAGTATTTACTGTGTGGAAGAAAAAACAAGGGAGATTGATTATAATTAGAGGTGTTTTCAAAAGACTGGCTATTTTTTGATTACACAAGGTTAGGTTTTGAAACTTAGGATCCCGAAGTCTACTTAGAATACAAATACCTGTAGTAATGTAGGTTAAATAAAATCCTTGCAAATTGTTTACTTGCTCACGTAAGTTACATCAAGAACAAATAATCTGTTTTTCTCAGGTTTCTTCAAATGACATTCATACTGTCTAATAGATAGTAACAAAGAAACTGATAAAGGAAGATAGAATTAACTTGGAGTTTATGGTAATTTTGAAGTTTCTGAATAATTAATAAGTGTTTAAGTAAGTACCAAGTTATCTAAATACAGGCTTAAGGTCTGTATTGAGATATATACATTTGCTATATAGTTTGAAGTGATTTTGTTATCTAGACTTTGTTTTAAAACCAAGCCTGTTCATCAATGACTGAAACCATGTGGTCACTTTAGTGAAAGAAGGTGAAAGTGCCTATTTCCAAATCCTGCCTCTCACAAGGATTAAGTATAAATAAGATAGCATGATCACTTGGTCTTTAAATATGATTCCACTAATACCTCAGATGAATTGGCAAGGCTGAAAATACTCTGCTGTTCTCTTTTGTCTTTACCTCTTTTGTGAACGGACATATGCTTTCTTGTCTACAAGAGAAGCTTTTATGATTTCTTGGGACCACTGGATACAGTTGATATACAGAAGAAGGGCAGTTCAGACCATTGGTGGAGAACAAGGAGAAAGGCACATGATCAGTAGAGGAAACACTGATTCCATAATCTTGTGCTAGGTAACTAGTTATGAAACTGATCAGTAATGATTTATGGGTTTTTTCTTTGTAAAGCTGGTGACATTCCAGAGAATCAGATATTAGCTGTGTAATATTAACTTATGTAATATCCAATATAAATGCACTGCAGTGGCAGTTCAGTGTGCAGGATAGTCGAAACTGAAATGGTCTTGGACTAAAAGGTGACAGAAGAAATCATCTTACAGTACATAAGTCATTTAACTCCTAGAGGAACTGTTAAATGCAATTGTACCTGTATTCAAAGCCTAAATTAATGACACAGCAGAAGCATGAAATGCACAAAACTCTGTGCCTATATTTATAATGGATGGGAAGCAAATGGCTGTGGTTAGGATTAAAGAGGGACACTAAGAATTTTCTTGAGGGAGGACCTGAATAAGACCATGAATAGTTCTATGAATAGGACCACCCAGTCTGGAAAGTGACACACTTATTAACTAGGTTCACAAACCAAGGCAGGATTCACATGTCACCATGAAAACTTGACTGTAGATTACTTTTTTTAATTTCTGGCCAGACAAAGATGAGTACCTCAATAACAATCTATTTATTAAATGTAATTTGACTACTTCTTATATTTGTCTTTCGCTCTAGTCTTGCAGTTAAGACCATGAATTTAAGTCTTTCTGAATAAACCCTTTGCTTGTTTTTTCCAAGACATGATGCTGAAGGCATGGTGCTGTATGGTGTGATGTTGAATGCTCACAAACATAGGCTGGGTTTTCCACGAGAAAATGAAAGAATCTAGAGAAAGCATCATGCAGTGGAACTCCTAAAAGAGCTGTATCTGCAAATATGTGTAGCATGGGCAGAAACTGGGAAATAGTTTGTGCCACACTGCATATGGTCAATGAGGGATGGAAGAAGGATGGTATAGCCAAGTGTCTACACTGAGTAAGAATTCCTTTTCAAAAGTGTATTGATTCACACCTTTCCTGCAAAAGCAGATAGATGTGTAACATACTGCAGTTCAGAGAATACCCAGAGTATCACAAGATACTTTAAGTAATGAAGATGTTTATATGCAATAAAATTAAAATGAGCAGCTTTTAAGTTGCCTGAAATAAAGCTGAGTTAGCGTACAAGAGGTCTTATTAAAAAAGATTGACCAGTTTCATGTCTTTGAAAATGTCTTTATAAAGGACATCCAGGATAGTAATGGATTGCATACCTGCAACCACAGTGTCATATTTTATCTGTAATTTAATATTGTCCTATCTGATGCTTGATGGGAGCTGCATCTTCCAAGAAACATGCTTTTAACTTAGATGTAATTTCTTTTTGAATAGGTTAAAAGAAAATAATGTTTATTTTTTCAAAGGCAAAAATATATTAATAAAAATTCCATTAAATTGAATTTCAAAGAGTAGATGAAATGATGTGGAGCTGAATTAGTAATTGCATATATGAAAAACAACATTAATGAGCAGATTTAGATTGGCAGTCCTGAAAAAAAACAGAGCTGCCTCTTCAAAAAGAGAAGGGTCATTGGTTGAATTTCTTGCTAACATAATTGTTTTGTTCTGTGAAGTGAAAAAGCAGCTTTGCATATGAGCATGTTTGACTGCATTTTTGGTCACATTGCCCATGAACATGCCAGTAAAGAGGACACTACATGTGAATTCCTTTCCTATATAAAAACTTTTTTCACAATTTTATCGTATCATTGACAAGGAAAAAGAGCAATGCTTTCCACGTTTCCTGCTTTTCAGGACAAATTCCATGAGTATCTTTTGAATGCATGTGCTGAGATGTGCAAAACTCCAGGATGCATAAAAGCATGCTGAGTGACTCTCCATCATATTCCAAAAGCCATGGCAGTCAGGTGAAGTCCCCTGTGAGCTAGAGGGAAATTGAATATCATACCATTTTTGAAAAGGGTAATAACAAGTGCAAGCTCCTGAACCTAGGTCAGGCAATCCATGGTATCTATACAGACTAGATGAAGAACTGATTGAGAGTAGCCCTGCAGAGAAGTACTTGAGGACAGTGTCAGATGAAAAATTATGTATGAGCTGGCAATGTGTACTTACACCCCAGAAAGCCAGTCATATCCTGGGCTGTGTAAAAAGTAGCATAGCCAACAGGTCAAGAGAGATGATTCTCCCCCTCTACTCCACTCTCCCGAGAATGCACCTGGAGTACTGCAGTCAGCTCTGGGGTCCTCAGTATAGAATAGATATGGACCGGTTAGAGCAGGTCCAAAGGACAGCCACAAAAATAATTAAAGATGGAACACCTCCCCTGTGAAGAAAGGATGAGAGCTGGCATTGTTCAGCCTGGAGAAGAGAAGGCTCCAGAGAGACTTCTTGTAGCCTTTCAATACTCAAAGGTGGCTTATAAGAAAGACAGAGAAAGACCTTTTACCCAGACCTGCAGTGACAAGACAAGGGGCAGTGGTGTTATACTGAAAAAGGATTAATTTAGACTGAATATAAGAATAATTTTTTTAATTATGAGGGTGGTTTAGACACTGGAATAGGTTGTCCAGAGAAGGAAAATTTGAAAATTTAGTTCAGAAAAAATGGATCACTTAAGTTTATTCCTCCAGCAGAATAGACAAGAAAGTTACTTTTATTCTTTATTGAGTCTAGAGAGCCTTGTCACAAAAGATGATTGTTCACTAAGTACTTAGTCCACTTGAAATGTTTTCTTACTTGTTTATTAAGTAATTAAGGAGGAGTTTTGCTCTTTAGCAACTGTCATTTCTTAATTAGTAAGTTAACTTAATGCAATTGCTTCTGTGATGTATCCCTATTTGCAACAGGAAAAGTTGAGCATGTGATCATTAATTCTTTATAAATTGGCCATATTTATTACAAAGTTAGGGTATATTTCTCTAAGGGCTTTTTTGATTGTGTGGTTTGGGGTTTTTTTAAACTTTATTAACAAAATACTGATATTAATTACTGTTTTTCACAGAATCAATGTGACTATGGTTGTTATTCATCATAATCCATAGTTAATAAGCAATACCTTTTTCAAACTCACCAGATATTCACTTTGCCACTGGGTGAAAAGCACTTCCATATAATTTCAATGTCTTTTGACATAAATAGCTGAGACAATAAGCAGTAGTGCACTCAGCAGGGAATGCCATTTGTTGTTTTAAATACAATAAATTACATTGAGTCATATGTATGACAGAAATTTACTAGCATAGTGCAGAAGTCATTAACTGAGACTGACACCTGGCTTATCTCCAGTGATTTGAGTAGAATTAAACCAGTACTAAATTTGGCCCATTAACTTCTGTACGGTTTCTGCTACAAATAACTATAGATTCTGTATTCAAACATTTTATTACCAAGATGAATAGCCTCTCTCCTATTGCATTAGACTCCAATAGCATTACAAGGAATGGCTGGCATAATGCAAAATGCATAAACTTATTAAAAATAACTAGTTTGACACAGGGGATTGTGCTTCTCAGGGACTGATTTCAGACCCTGATTCAAGTCTATTACTTGCTGTACTGGCAAAATGTGAGACATTCATGGAATCTCAGACAGACCCTGCCAGCTCTCTGTATATTGTCATACCTAGTATCTGTAAATATCATCTGCAGGATAGCTTTCTTTTTCCAAGAAATTACTGTACAATTCTCATTCATAGAACAATTAATGTTGCAGTATGACTGGAAGGTTATGAGACACTTGATGCTGCTTGGCTCAAAAGCTTTTTAAAAGAGTTTAATTTTGACTGGGTTAGATGAAGAAATAGTTGACTTAAGTGTAGAATTTCCATTCTTTATTATATTAGGTTCCTATTTATACTATTTCACAAGAAGATACGGTCCCTCTTGAGACAGAGTAACTGTTTAGATGGACCTTCAGGAAAATGTGGAGTATTTTCCTGCCATCACTTCTAATGGTGTTGATGTTGGTTTTCAGTGCTATTAATTCTGCTTTATCTTTAAAAAGTGAGTTGTTTTCATTTAGTTTTCAACACAGCTTATCTGCATTGCTGCAGGTCCTGTATTTCTAAGCAGAGCAATGCATAACTGTAATGGTTAGCAGGGAAAGAAACAGAGGGTTCTGCATAAGGAATGAGCTCAAGAGGCTTACTGAAATGAGCCTGTTACCTCTCAGAATATGCACACAGGATTTTAATCAGTGGCAGATCAGTTCTTTTTTCTTAGACTAAATTCTGTTTCTCTTCTGCAGAAAACTGCATGTCATCATTCATATCTCAGAGGTAAAATGCTGCTGTTCCCATTTTACAAAAATTTTGTTTATCTGTACATAACTACAGAGGACCCAGAACAAGGGCAAATCAGGCCTGTTGAATAATTCCTGCATACACTTTCATGCCATGGTCATTTCTTTAAGCATACATTTTCTGATAGCTCATTATTTGGTTATGAAGTAATACAGCTGGTGTTGCCATTTATGATACTGTAATGAACAATAGCAATGTATTGATTCTTTACCTGTTTGCCAGAGTGTAAATTGTCAATGTTTGTTCAATTGTAATAGGGAAAAGAATTTATTTATGCAGTTATCACTGAGTTCTACAGAAACATGTTTGTTTCTCATCACTTGAATGAAAATAAAACTAGTTAACCCCCGATTGACAAGACTATCTGGTAAAGATTGTGCGAAGCAGTTGACTTGTGCTGCTCTTACCTAGTAATTCATCAAAACCCTCTGAAAAACATGGGATTTATTTTCCAAAACCTTCCTTCAACTGTGTTGGAATAAAAAAATAGGACTACAGCCAAACCCTGCCATAATGCCATTCTTCTGCATGCACTTATCACTACCATTTTATGATTCTATGATTCTATATTGTTCCTAAACATTATATTTCTGCTTGGAAATAGATTGAGCAATGTAATGTATCTCCACTGTTTCTACTTTGATTCAGTCTAAGTATTAAGCACTATAAAACAGTCTTGCAATCATTGGGGATAAAAGGAATTTAATACATTATCTTCTACAGCTAGAGAGAGGAATAAAGAATCATTGGTAGTTGTTAAAAAGAAACTCTTTCAGCTGGTCAAAATTAGTAGTTTATAACATCATATTTTCTAATAACAGTTGAAGAAGTTACTGAAGAGCAGAAAAATGGAATCTGACTACAATAGGCAGAAAACATAGAAGAATAAAGGTCCACTTGAAATGACATTGTTATTGTTGTAAATTAGGATTGAACTCATTCTTGCCAGCACACCACTGGAGCTGTGCTATAAATCTTTAGATTTTGAGAGAATCAGTTTTTATATTTTT
Source organism: Ceryle rudis (assembly GCA_033439905.1). Lineage (NCBI taxonomy): Eukaryota > Metazoa > Chordata > Aves > Coraciiformes > Cerylidae > Ceryle > Ceryle rudis. The sequence continues at coordinate 18,604 of JAAGNO010027633.1, forward strand.
AAAATCTTTATTCAGTCTCACAAGGGAATGCCCTTAAAGAATTCAACAGTGTGGTCTAAGAAATCTTCACATTAAAGATCCTCTTTGGTGCATGGCAAAAAAGGATAATATTTGGCCCTGATTAAAAACACAAAACCCCCACATTTATGTTTCCAGACGTAAAAAAACCCTCAACTTGCAGAATTTCATAGTCTGATGCCATGGCTTAATGGCCAATGGTTGTTACAGACAGCTTCTGTCTTACAAGTTAATAATTTTTCCATCTGTGCACGTTTCAGTAGGAAAAAAAATACATTTCATCAGATGCCTTTTGAGTGTCATGATATGTTCCTATGCCAAAATCATTCCTCAAGTACTAGAGAACTTACTTTCGCTTAAAGTATTTTTGGTCAGTGCATCAAATATTGAAATGTGAGTGCAGGTGTATATTTATGCATATGAGCCACACCGGCAAATGTTTAAATAAGTGACTCCCCTATACAAATATAATTTAGCCAAACGTATATGGTATTTTTGTTTTATTTTAGAAAACAACTATGTGCAGTAACTTGGATTTTGGAATTTAAGTAAAAGTTTAGTCAGGATATTGGATAAGTATTATGAATCTGTTCATGTGTGCTGCCTCATGTCATGTAAGATGCATGCCCTGAAAGTGTAATTCCTGAATCATGTACAAAAGCTGTTCTTTGCACTTAATACTTGCCTCAGAACTGTATGATGCATTAGGTGAAACTGAAGTCAACACTAGGAGGGGATAAATTCTGCCTTCTTCTGCACACAGTATGGTTTCATTACTACTATGTTACATCTATATTTTACTTCTGTCAAGTAATTTTATCTAATATTATGGGAGTAGAACATTTCCAGTACTGCAGGTACCACAAATCTCTGATTAAACTCAGAAGAAAAGGACCTGAAAGGACCTAGAGGAAGGAACAGAGAGGGGGCATAAAACTGCTAGACAGAGCTATGGCTAATATGTGAGTGGGAAGTAAATCTGATAAATAAGGGGATGCATGAACTTCAGTAAGCAAAGTTCCACACCTAAAAACTAATACATTGATACTTTGGCAATGACAAACAAAGAAGAAATAGGAGATTAAAAAAATAGCTTGATGAACAAACTGCCTGATGCATCTTTGCTGAACCAGATAGGATGAAGGCCATTAGAAGGAAGTTTGGACTAAAGAGAAATCAATTGCTTGTGATGAATACATGGACATGGGTTATTTGGCTTGATTGAATAGAGTGCTTTATCTTGAAAATGTTTTGTGATTAGAACCGGAGTGATGACAACACTACATCAAACAAAAGAAAGCTTCATTACTTTAGAGGAAGTCAGCAAAGAGTATTAGACACATTCTTCCAAGCAAAGAATTACTTTCTGATGGATTTCCCACAAGATTTTTCAAGGCCTCTCATGCAAATTTGTAATTAACTGACTAAAGATTTTCATAAATTTTGATGAACCAAATTGTTGCCTTTTAGCATAGGTACTATAAAATGCAGTGTTGGAATCTGAAATACTTCTGCTTGTTGACTTATCATAAACTTGATAATAATTCTCCATGCCTAAATTTAAATTTTGCTTTTTGATCCACAATTAAAAACTAAATTGAATTCATATAGGCAGAAGTTCAAGAGCTGTAGAAAAATACACATGCTTATATGTTCCTCTTTTTATTGTTATCATCAGTAGTGTCTTCTGGTTGTTTGTTTTCCTCTCAAATTAGAAGCAGCTTTCAGACTGCTTTGTGCCTATTTGCAGTCCTGGAAGTGATATTCAACATCACAGGCTTGTAGTCTGTGCAGTCAGCCCTCAGCAAGTTGACACTTGCACCTCCACTCGCAAACAGGGCATAATTCTTTAAAGCTAAAGTTTCAAAGTGCATATAACCTACTGCTTTACCTTAGAAGAAAATGCAGGAAATAATGTCTGTTGTAAAGCATGTCTGACATTTGATGTAGACGATTCCCTGCTGATCTCTGAATGAGTTCACGTCTATCTTTTGGTTACAGCAAGAGAGTGTGCTGGAGCAGCAAACAAAAAACTCAGCTCAAATGTGGGAACAGGAAGAGGTTAAAGTAGTAAGTGCAAGAGGTTGAAGCAGTGATAAAGAAAAGGACAAGGAAGGCAGAATGATAGGAAAGCCATTGGATGCCATGGCCAGTGACAGGATGAGGAGTAAAAAGAAGAAACTTAGGATGGTGTGAAAGGAAAAAGTAGCTACGCAGCTTGATGTACAGAAGTCAAGGACATAGCTGTGTATCTTGGTATGACAGAAAAAAAAATAGCCTAGGAAGACTCACCAGGAATTCATTTTATATATTGTATATTGTATATTCTTCTATCCTCATTCCTAAGTGGCCTTTAGCATAGACTGCTATAGTATGTGTATTTGCAGTCTTGGATGTGAAAAGTGTATGCAGATTTGAATCTATCCTTGTGTATGCTTCTAGCACTTGAAATGGATTTCCATATTATTTTGTTGTCCAGGAAACAGCTGTGAAATCTTCTTCTAAAGCATTCCTCTTATATTCTCTTCAAGAGTCCAATTACTCAGACTATTACTCAGAAAGTAAAAGTCTTTCAGTGCTTGGAGTATTAAGTTTTTGCATTGTCAAAGTCTGCTTTGTTGCACTTAAAATCTTAACCTTGATGACGACCCCAAACAGAGTCTGTTCCTTTTGGAAATGTATTGTCAAACTCAAGAACTGCATTAAAAAATCTGTTCTTAGGGAACGATGAGAAGATGAAATAAAGCATTCTAAAGCTGAGATTTAAAGCTATCTGTACATTCTTGCATGGTAACTTTTTTTTTCTGAAAAGTGTGTCCTACACCCAAAAGCGTCAGTTAGCTATGGAGCCAGATATGTAAGAGTATCCTCAGTGTGAAAGCCTCACAGTTTAATACCTCATAATTACTTTGCAGGAAAGAACTATTATTTCTATTTTACAGGTAGCACACGGAAGCATAAAGGTGAGTGTCTTGTGCAAAGCTGCACATGAAACCTATGTTACCGCAGATAATTAAATGTCCTTGAATAGCCACTGGGCAGATGAACACTCTTCTGTTAATATTGCACAATTGGGATAGCTTCAAATAAGAACACATAGGCATATGTGCACACACAGACTGAACCCGTGCTCTAGAAAGATTTGTGTGCTGTCTGAATGTCACTAAGCCATGAGAAAGACAAAAATTAAATATAATAGAGACATTCTGTATTATGTAATCTCTCATCCTACTGTGTTGACTTGAAATTAGTGCTTTTTAAACTATGACACTGCTTAACTGAAACTCTCCTGTTCAAACTTCATACATGAATAGTGGTAGATAACAAAAAAAATAAACCACACATTTTAATCCATTAGAAGATAAAGTCAATGTGTGTGCCATGAGAAGTATGTGAGGCAGCAACACAGATCCTTCATTGTCTCCAAGAGACCAACTCAGATCACTTTCTGAATTGCAAAGTTGCAGTAATTGTTCCAGAGTTAAACTATAAATTTGTGTTCTCATATTTATATAATACACTCAAGTTCATTGGCCTGAATTTTTTGTGCAACCTTTCTTGTTTAGGGAACACCTTAAATGTCTCAGAAGTCAAAAAACACAAAAAGACAATTTTTAGTTTAAGCTTTGCTGCAGAAAAGAAAATATGATATTATTATCAGTTCTTCTTGTACTTGTCTGTTTGCTTGTGTCAATAAAACTGTATCACCTGAAGTGTTCAGAAAATATTTTAGGTTCACACAAAAGAGATGAAGATTTGCCATATTTCAAACCTGAAGTGGTTCAATATCTGCTCTGCTCCTTAGCTTACTCTGCCTGGGAGATATCTCAGTTCATTTTGGGTGTTTTTGTAGATGGTGGTCAACTTTGACACAAACATGATGGCTGGGGTTCTGCTTCAGATTGTTACCTGTGTTTACATGTTTACAGTGGAGACAACTGGATGTGAGCTATGTCCATAAGCTCCTGATAATATCCAACAGCAATAGATAGTTAATAAGGTCAATGAAGTAAGGAAAACTATTCAAATCTAGGCAGCTAATTTATGCTGAGATGAACAGTTGCCTCGAGTCCACTGTTGACTAGATCTTCATCTGTTAAAAGCACCTAGCCTGAGAAAACTTACATTGTAGTTACCTAAACCAGAATGTCTGGATATAGACCTGAATTTTGCTCAAGGAGCTAGTCTCATAGTTGCAAGCATGTATGATCTTCTATTGGGGCATGCTTCAGTCTGTTGTACATTTGTAGTGAGCTTAGCCCTGTAGCTGGTCTGACAACTCATAATCAGAGGAAGAACAATTCCAGATTTTAGTCACTTTTTGAAGATCTACGTCTCATGCTGCTATTGAAGTATTAGAAATAAAAATCAAAGCTCTAATAAGTCCATGCCTACGGATGTCACATTGTTTGATCTCAGAAGTTCATAGTTCTGTCAGGGCCCAGGCCTTCGGTATTACTTCTTTCTCAGACAGTGGCCTCCATGTGGAATGCCATAGACTGTCTTCTGCCAAGAAGAAAGGAATGGTGAATATATCCGTTTCATATGTGTCATTTCTTTGTTGTCTAGGGAATGAAAAAGGCAGCAGACACTTGCAGTTTTCAGCCATTTTCAACATAGACATAGTCAAAACTGCAGCATCATCTATTGACTAAGAACAAGACTTTGTTATTAATGTTTTGCTTCTTCTCCAAAAGAAAGGATTGACAACCTTATTTGTCAAAATCAAGTTGGTGCATTAGTTTTTGTGTTATCTAACTGATTTCATTGTAGTTCCATTAAGAAAAAAATGAACACGAGTAGAATCAAGCCACTTTGGTACATGAATACTAGGAAATGGGTTGGAACGTGGAGAGGCCACAACAACCACAAAACCCTTAAATGAATGTAAGATTACAACAGATTAGCTCGAGAAGAACTCCAAAATAATATTAATTCCCCTGAAAGGTAGATTACCGTGGAAATCATGAAAGACAAGAGATATAGAATGGGTAATACTAAGAGTACATGATTGTGATTTAATGTTGCAAGTGATGGCTAAAGACAGGAAATATGAAATAGTAAAAATATTGCAAGAATTTATAAAAGACAGCTAAAGTTAATAAAGGAAAGAATCACATAAATATGCAAAATGGAGAACAGGTCTGTCTTATGGAAGAAAGATCTAAAATAATCTAAATGTGATCATAGCCTTAAGTATGCACGTGCAGTGAAGGGAAAGTCCTTGTGATATATTCTGAAATAATTAATGGATATACAGAATTTATATAAGGCAGGTCATTCAGTTTACAGTAGTTCCAGTGGAGATAAAGCATGTGACATTTCACAGAGATACTTGAGAAAATTAAGTGATAATCAGAAAACAACTCTATATCTACTATAGGTTTGCTTCATCTCAACTTTTTTTATTGTTATGAAAGCCAAAGAGGAGACTTTTTAAAAAATTTATTTTACTAGTGTTTTATGATTTTTCAAATATCAATAGGTATTTTTCACATATCTCTTATGAAAACATACATGATAATGATTTGTTAATTTTTTTTCTCCTACTGATATCCTGTTCAGATATGAATGTTGTCTTCCAGGCACAGAAATATTGAATATATTTAGTTTTTTAAAGACCACAAAAAAGTCAATGTCCATGATGTACACTAGAGTTGTCCTTATCCTTGCAGAAAAAACTTTGAGAAAACTCACAAAGTATTGCTCATTAACAGTAATGCAACAACTACACTGTCATCATATACAGCTTCCAAAGGTGTAGACATCACTAGGTTTAAAGTACTTTTATGTTTAACATTTTGATTAAAATATCTTTTTAATAAACTCATCCAGCTATCACAAAACCTTTTCTGTATGTTTGTGGATGGCTAAAGTCTTTAGTTTCCCTAGATAAAATACTCTTCCATCATTGTTATAATGACATATATGATTCTATTATATATATTATCAATATGAACACAGGAAATGGTGATATGAATCGAAACTATTGAATTGAAACTCTTTACACAAGTCAAGGAGTTTTAATCATCCTATTTATACAACAACATAAGATCTCATTTTACTTTTCACTTCATTGGAATACTAGAGAAGGACCCAACATGCCAATCAGTATGCATGCAGTAATTATTTCAGACAGTTCAGAATATTTTACACATTTCCTGTTATTTATCTTTCCTCATAAATTGCTCAAGGTGTAGAAATTATACTGAGCACTGTGCTACTCCATCAGGGTATCTCTGAAGATATTCCAGAGTCATGTCATCATAATTTAGAGCAGAAAATGCTTCACTGTGCTCTCATAGTTGTTTTAAAAGGGCAGAATTATCCATTTACTTGTAAGAAACGTGGTCGTTCTAATTTATGCTAATAAAGGCTTTTTTATTTCCATGTTCCCAGTGATATGCCATACAATAAGATTCTCCTAAATGTGAATTTATTAAGTAATAATTTATGACTATATACTGCTATAGCTGTTGACCTTCAGTCATACACTCAACACATTAAATCTGAATTACTGTATACTGTGTTGAGCTTTATAGTGAATCATTCCTCAAGCATAACAGTATAGGTGAGGGAAAGGCCTAGATAATATCACAGTAAATAACTTCTCTGAATGTAAATTAACTGCATTGTTACAGTGAATCCTTATGGTTTCCTTATAAAATTTCATTAACATAGAGGATATAAGACAAGACTTGTACTAGTGGTGGATGAAAATGTAAAAGAAAATAAAATATGTACTAAAACCAAAACCATTTCCTTTTCTTTAAAAAGGCATATTATTAGCTACCATTTTTATTTGAGATGCAGCTTCATTCTTAAAAAATATTAGCATTTCTACAGGAGCTACAAACATTTCTGTGACATTACAGGACTTGGAAAAGCATCATCAGCTTCTCCATAGGCATTCCTTCAGTACTGATTCTGGAAAACTGTATTTCCTCCTATCATATTGAATTATTTTGGTTTTATATATTAAGTTTTCTGAAGCGAGTGATCCTTTTTGATTTATTAACTGTATTTCCAAATATGGTTTCCTGTATATCTAGATAATCTGGTCTCATATGTTGAAGTATAAGCTAGATTCACTGTGGTACAGGACAGAGGATACCAATGTCTATTGCTGTTCTCATTTGTGAGCTTTGGGAAACTCTCTCATGGTCTACATTTCTTCTTTCTACCTCCCCAGTGAAGTTAAAGGCAGGGCCCTGAGAACACCAACAGGCCGTGCAGTTGTTCCCCACTGGATTTAGCCACATATGCTTCAGGCTAGAGCTGACCTGGTGCAGCTGTGGGACCTTGGGTCTGACTGCTGGGCAAGAGCTGTGACAGGGTTTTTTTCCCAGTCTCATGGGAGCTGTGTGGAATCTCAGCCTTGCTCTTGAACTTATCTACACTGCAACTGTCCATCTTCCTTTCCCCATCCGTGGCGCTGACCACTTGCCATGCCCCAGAACCTACCTTGTCGCTGCTGACTCACCTGGACATCACCAGCCTGTGGCTACTCCTGGCCTCACTCTGCTGGACTTGGACTGTTGTGGTACAGTGCGACTATGCTCATCTGGGGAGGGCAGGGGACCACGAGCCCATGAGCATTATGTAGCCATTTGCATGAACTGGATCCAAGTTAGCACAGCTGTTATCATAAGCCTGGGAGCTCTAACCAACCTTTTATTTTAGCAGAAGAGGCAAAAAGTGACCAAACACCAGAATGAACCTTGAATAGTTTTAGTGTGTTCAAGGAAATGGAAAGCTGATCTATGCAAACAACCTGATGATCCTCAAATGCAAACATGCCCGGAAGCATCCTGACCACCTCGACTGTGGTGCCAACAACAGCAACAGCGCATGTGAAAACAACTGCACAAGTAGAAACATTAGTCACCAATAAAGTATTCTCTACCAAATCCCATAACCTGTGAAAGTAAAGAAATTTCAGAGAGAGTACAAAGAGAAAAGCTGTGGAGGGAACCCAGAATAAAGGAGAACCTGAGCAACTTTGGGGGAACCCAGAAGCCCCCATTACCTTGCCCCAGGATTTAGGACGATCTCTGCACCATCCATGGGGAGCCAGGGAACAGAAGACTCCAAGGGACTCATGACTGCACACATCATGGCTGGGATGGGTCCCTGTCAGTACACCCCATGTCTGGAAGCACTGAGCCAACCCACCCAACTTTTCTCCTGAATGATGTCATCTTTGCTACAGAACAGGAAAGCCATTTAATTTGTAAAACTGTACATATACCTGTGATTGAAGAGTTTCAGTATTCAAATCCATTCAGTTTCCACAGTGTCATTTGGTCTTAAACTGTGACACACCCTTGACTCCTTATTCTCCTCCCCACATGGAGGATCCTTCCTTTCCCCTGGCAGTTTGGCTGTTCAAAATTGGGGACAATGTTAAAGTTTCTGCCATAAGTTTCAATAATTCCCAGTGCAGCAAGTTCCTGACATATATGGAGGTTTTCTTTGGTATTATAAAGCAAATATCCCATCATACTAACTACACATTCTATTTCTGTCTGCTTGTCCTACTTGTGTGCTCTTTTATTGTACCCTACACAGTCCTGAGTACTTGTATTTTTGTCAAAGTCCTATACTGTTGTCATCATATATGAAAAGAAATTGGTTTTGCTGTCTAGATGATTTGATGCTATGAATCACTACTTTGTATTGATAATTTGGGTTTGTGTGTAGGTTTTGTTTTGAATTTTAGCAAGATGTGTATTTTACATCATTAGAGGTCATGAGCTGAAATGGGTAACTCTTTGTATGAATAGAAGAAAATAAAATACTATAATGATGGTCATGAGTGTTGTTAAGCTAGTTTCACAGTGCTACCCATGAAAGATCTATGGAAGAACCTCCTTATTGCTATGTCTCCCATGTAAATAATTATTCTTCTTCCTGCTCACTTACATAGAAATGTTTACATGAACATCATCTTGTTCCTTTATTCACTTAGGTTATTAGTGGGTTCAGTCATTGTGTTTTATGTAACTGTGAAAGTTTGTTACGATAGTGGCCTATCTAAAAATGAAGTGATGGTTCAGGATACTTCAGTGAGCATCTTGTTATCAACTGCTGACAAGTCTTGTAATTCTGTTACTCGGTATTCTGTTATTGTCCTACACAGGAATATGCAGTGCTTGATCCAATTTAAAAGTTAGATGTGCATTGAGAAGCCTGTATGTTGGGCTGCAGTGGGAAGATGAGAGGATGGAAGGTAGTGCAGAATTTGGGAAATGTCTTTCCTTATCTCAGAGGTTGAATTTCTCAGGAACAGATCATCTCATTTTTATGATTTTTCTTTTATAGAAAAAATGGAATATAAAGAAAACAATTAAGGAATTATAATAATAAAAACTTGTAGCATGCCTGTAAAAGACTCAGCTTTGATCAGAAATACCAGTGAGGGAAGGAGTCTCAAAATCCTGGATACTTAATCTAAGTGTTCCTTATAGCTGTAGAATTACTTTTTATATGAAATTTGACTATAGTTCTTTAGTAAGAGCTGGAGGAATCAGTGATCTATATAGAGGCAAATGTTTCAGTTATAAGAGCAAAAGTTTATCATGTTAACACTTAGAGTGATTATGACAGTTTAGCTCAAACATCTCAAAAAAAATTTCCTTTCTCTGAAACCAAGCACAGGAAAATAGTAGTTCCCTACCCAAATTCCCCCTCAAATCCTCAACAAAATCAAATACAGTTAAGATGCTGGGGAGGAAACTAGAGGTGGAAACTCAGTGCTAACAATCCTAGTTATTATCATCTGATGTTCATTTGTTACCTGCCAAAATACCTGTACAATAGTGATTCCCAGATTGCTAATCTGATAGAAGTAGACAAAGAAATCATGTTATGGAATAGAAAGAGATACATTATCACACCATGCTTTTTTAGATGTTATTCACTCTGATTATTTTCATAAGAGAGTTGTGTAATGCATTTCTTTAGAGACTCATAGCAGCTAGTCATACCAAAATATAACAAACATTTCAGTAGTTTTACCTCAACATTGCTTATTCTTGTTCATACTGAGCTCACTTGCCCTCTAGAAACATGTAGCTCAATTTGTGTTGCAATAAATGTTTCTCGTATATTAATTTTTTTTATAAATCTTGTGGAACTGAAATTTGAACTCTATTTTGAACTCACTATTAGTGAGTATGGAGATGTGATTCATTTTGAAATAAGTGAAAATGTGGTTCTCCAAGGAAAGTGTGCCACTGGCTCTAAAATGGATTAAGTTGATATGCTTCAAGGCCCTTCAGTACTCATTACAATTCTTTGTCTGAGTTATTTTTCATAGCAAAAGGGTTCGAATTAGGCTGGACTTAAAGCAAAAATAGAATTCTATGTTTTAGAACAAGTAAGATACAATAGTAGTAAAAGGACCTTTAAATATTTAATTTCTTGCAAATTGCAGCACATGGATATTTGGACAGTGTTTTACAAGTTATTTCATGCAAATGAAATAGTTATTATTCTACACTGATTTATTTTCTAGTGTCAGCAATGCATTTCATTGTCACAAAAAGAGCAACCTGTGAAGACACTTTTGCTATAAGTGCAGCTGAACTTGTAGAGTCCTTCAAATCATCTACGTGAATACCAGCACCTTTTAAAAACACGTGTTTCAGTTGTTTTAGTCTTTAACATACCTGATTGTATCTTGCAGAAATTTCAGAAATCTTAAGGTATGCCTAGAAATTCTTTGCTACTTATTTGAGAAGGTTCACAGACTAGAATAGCCCTAGAAAAAAATGATAAACACTGTCACGGAGGCACCCACAAAACCAACAACGGCAGCTATCCAAAAATTAGGACTTAGTGAAAACAAAATTGCCCATTACTCCTTCTGACAAAATTAAATTACAAGTTTGCATGTCAGTTGGGCATATACCTACTACACAAATAATTCCTAAACTTTAAGGAATATTCTTTCTAGAAAGATAAAACAAAATGTGTGTACACTCAGCGATAAAGGAAAAACCTCCCACACAAGGGTGTCCAAAGGTATCACTCACCCAATAAGGTGGGTGAGGCTCACTCAGTCTGCAGAGATTCACTCAATCCATGGAAATATCCTCAGACAGCATACCATATATCCAAGGGGAGAGTCTGACGACTTGGCTCTTAGGGTTTATTAATCATTAGGTTAACCATTTATACCCTAGTCAGTGTGCACTGTGGTCATTCTAATTAGTTGGGGGGGTGAGCCCACAACAAAAACAGGCTAAGGGCCTGGACCCCGAGGCACCAGTTAATTGCTGTGAGGTGCTTTTTAGTAGTTGTAAGGCGCTGAACTGATTTTTATCAGGTCTCTAGCAAGCCCTGGGTTTTGTCAACTTTC